>JALLOZ010000146.1:0-15675 GCA_036939875.1 Thalassiosira pacifica
GTTCATCCCCGTTAGATATTTGCCAAATGAAGGGAGAAGTGAGATACACCATTTCTTGTTTCTACCATCATTTAAATGTGTGAGAAAGAGATACTGGTCAAATCATAGCAATTTGACCTATACTTCCTGAAAACAGATATTCTTGGTGGAATTAAAAAACTCCCTGCCATCTGCAGATCAACTTGCCACCAAAATCCAAACCTTTGAATCTCTCACCTGCACACAAAATACCTGATGTAGATACTACAAAAGCTGCATCAGACTGGTCGCTAGTGTTAAAAAGTTTAGGGATATGTCCTGTATGGGAATATCTCCGGACAGGATGGAACTTGATGGACAAAGGATCAATAGACAGGATCTAGCAGGAGCAAAGCTATGACAGGAGCGCAAGCAAGCTGTGATAGGAGCCCAAGATATGGTGAGAATGGAGAACACACCACGTGTAAGCATGGTGCGTATGAAAGTGGGAGACCAGAGATGATCTTGACAATGGTTGTCGCAATACGATTGGCCATAGAGAATAAGAGGGATTGTAGCATAATTTGCTAGTATCCACATTGCATCCTTTTAATGCGTGTCTTCAATAGTGCATATTGAATAGGTTTATGCTAGTATTTTGCCTTGCCTTTCTGCTAGATTGTTGTACTATCAACATACTAGCAAATTGTCACATTTCTTGCAGGAAGATGAGCGGCCTGAGGACAACTGAGAATGTACAAGCATGGCACAAGCCCACCATAATCTTCCACCCTCGGCTTTGACGGATCACCCAACAGAGGATGAATAGCCTAAAGAGGGACAAGTGAACACAGGCACAGCACAAGCCCGCCACCATATTCAACACATAACTTGGGTGGACCACCTGACGGGCAAGGAGACCACCAAAGTCATGCAGCAATACACCCATTTTTACAGCCACTGGTACCAAAGAGATATCAGATTTGTGTTGATGCAAATGAAGCAGAAACAATGACAACATATCTGGCACAGGCAAGCTGGAGGCCTATCTCAAGGCAAGATTGGTGGGAGGTCCAACCTGCCCATGTATACATCAATTGAAGTAGCCATGGTGTCAAGAAACTGCATCAAACATGATACGGGCACTCAATTGGGTACCATAGAAGAGAGGGCGCGTAGCAACATGGGAATGTAAACTTGGGAAAGACCCCCATGGACAGAGAGAGAGGATTTGACTCAAATCCCAGGAGTATGGATTGAAGTCAGTTGGGATCTGGAAGAGCCATGAAATCATAGCACCAAATACAACAACACCAAAAAAACAACCCCCCCAGAGCTACACTCTTCACTTAGGACAACCAACAATGGAGACAGTCTGCAGGAGTATGTAGGGATATGCCCCATTTGGGAATATCCCCGGACAGAATTGATCTGGTTGGACAAAGGATAGAAAGACAAGATCTGGCAGGAGCATGGGCTATGATGGAAATGAAGAGCACCACGAATAAGCGTGGCACGTACGAATGTGGGAGACCGGAGGTAGTCTCAACAACAGTCACCGTGATGCGAGCGGCCGCAGAAAATAAGTGAGATTGTAGCATAATTTATTAGTAACTTGCGTAGCATCATTTAGGTGTGTGTCTTCAGTCGTGCAGATCAAATATGTTTAGGTTGGTGTCATTCAAATAACAAATAATAACGTGGAAAGAAAAAGCAACAATAATGCGATGTTGCTCTGACAAAAATAAAGTGGATTGAAGTGCACAGTAAGCCTTGAGCTCAGAAGCTCCCACCTACAATGGCAATGGAGGGAACAAAGAGAAAGGGGTGGCAATAATATTGTTCTGACAGAGAGAACTTCTCAGCTTGTAGCAGCTAGCATGGTTATATCACCAGACAGGAGGATGTGGAGATTGTGTCTACAGCGACAATGGTGATAGCAGTGTTGCCACAGTGAGAGGTGTGGATAGAGGAGAGTGCCAGTGTCCCCATATCATTGTCGTTCAGAAGCTAGCGCTAGAGTGATTGATATTGGTGGCAGCTGTGGAATTTAGGCGGCAATACCAGCTGCTGCACATTTGAGATGGGACAGTTTATGTGGGATCAACATGGAAGCAGCAGGAGTGGTGATTGTTTTGATCCAGCTTCACAAGGTTATCATAGATATTCACATCCAATTTATCATTCTAAAAAGTTCAAGAGGCGTTTGTGGGGATTGCAAGTCTGGTGCTTCTACTTCAAAAGGGGAGAAGAGTGGTTAGGAGTTGCCTGGTTAGGATGAGGAGATGAAATAGGTACTGCTCGAATGGGAAAATGAAGAGTTGAACAAGAATGGTGATGGTGGAGGTGAGGAGGGGCTGATGCATCATACCATCAGTCTTTTGAATGCGCCTGTTGCTGAAGTGAAAGAATTATAATTAGAGAAGGCTGAGTCTGAAGCTGTTGCAATCACTGAAGCTGAAGATGTCGAGGAGACGGTTGAAATTGAAGAGACTGAAGTTGAAGATGAAGCGGAGGGAAAACCCAAGAAAGAAGAAAAGGAAGTAGA
The DNA here is from genome assembly GCA_036939875.1 of Thalassiosira pacifica. Taxonomy (NCBI): domain Eukaryota; phylum Bacillariophyta; class Thalassiosirophyceae; order Thalassiosirales; family Thalassiosiraceae; genus Thalassiosira; species Thalassiosira pacifica. Next base: position 2,507 of record JALLOZ010000146.1, read on the forward strand.
AGCAGAAGTTGAGGAGTCAAAATCAAAAAGCAAGCCAGAAGGAATGGGAGCACTCTCCGGCAACGGTATTGAAGCCATCACATGCCACATCCTCTGCTGCAAAAAATCAATAATTCAAATCAAACTTACCTCTGGATTATTGTTCTGCTTTACTATGATCAACATGGGCCCCATATCTCAGACATAGGGCCCATCCTTGTTTCAATTATTTCCTGTATGTAGTACACTGGCTGCGCCAATGGGTGAGGCATTGAATTAAAAATATGCATATTATTTCACTTGTTTCATTTGTGGCAGGAGGGGCTGAAAAGAACCATTTGATACACATTTGATATTTAAGAAAGCACTTTTAGATACTACATGCTTGGATAATTTGTACCATGGAATTCTCAATATTTTTACATTACAACGCATATTGAATTGTTTATATTTAGCAAGCTATATAATTTTATTACACTACCTGTTGATAGCCCATAAAACTCACACACAAACACACAAATACTCATAAAAATAAACACTCAGTATTACTGATTCATATCCATCACTGTGTCACACTTATTTATCCGGGCCAAGCATTGGCTATGGCTAGGCATCGGGCTGGCACCTGGCACAATGAACCTTAGAAGTTGGAGCCTGTAGCTGCTGGGTTACAATTGTACACAGCAGCTCAAGCTTTGATGTTCTTGTTGGAAACTGCAAACATTTCCTTTCTATTCATGTTGACCTTATTTTAGTGTTTGCGCTACGTCTGATTTTGTTTTTGTATCTAGAGGTTTTGGATGTTTTCTTCTTTGATGGGATTATGTTTAAAGGCTGTGTAGGTTTTGATTCTTTGAAAGCTGAACATAGGCTGAAAAAACTGGTTCTATTTTTGGAACACACAAACAGAAGCATTTTTGCGGAACATACAAAATGGGTTAGCTCTGCACGCCTTGAAGGAATAATCTAATCGAAACTCAGCCGTGTGACTGAGCTTACAATAGACACATTTCTGGAGAGATGCAATGTTTTGCTCACATTGATTCATGAGAATTTGCATCATGAGACTTCCGGGCACAATCTACTTTGTGCGCCCAAACGATTGGTCCTGCACAGCATGGCTTACGAACTATTTACAAAACCATAGCATAGCCTCGCACAAAAGATGGTAATAGAGGTCTGCAAAGAACAATTATTTGTTATTCATACTGCAATCTGTTTGTGGCTATTGCTGAGTATCGAATACGATACTGCCTTTTCTTCAATCTCAATCCAATCCAAAATACAGTGAGAGATAGTAGCTTATCTAAAAAGTAACGTTCTAGTGTAGTAAAATCTTCGCGGTGAAAATGTAACTGTTTGTGCTCTAGCTAATATTAACATGTACACTGCCTGAGCTGGTGTGTGTACTGTGGGTTGTGGGGTTCCGAGTGTGCAAGACCATAAGGGTACGAAGGCTCAACATGACTGTAAACATTCAGGAGAGAATATTTAAGCCTCGTTAAGGGCATCAACACCAGGGAGGACCTTGCCCTCCAAAAGCTCCAAAGAAGCTCCACCTCCAGTAGAGATGTGAGACATGTCTCCGGCGCGTCCAGAAAGCTCGGTGGCGGCAACAGAGTCTCCTCCTCCAATGATGGTGATGGCTCCTTTCTCCTTGGTAAGGTCAGCAAGGATGTCAACAATTCCGAAGGTTCCCTTCTCGAAGGCCTTCATCTCGAACACACCCATGGGTCCGTTCATGATGACGGTCTTGCAGTCGGAGAGGAACTCCTTCTGCTCGGCGGTGGAGGCGGGGCCGTTGTCAAGTCCCATCCAGCCATCGGGGATGGCATCGGCGGCAACAACCTGGGTGTTGGCATCAGCGGCGAAGTTGTCAGCGACAACGATGTCACTGGGGAGAAGGATGGTCTTTCCGAGCTTCTCGGCCTTGGCGAGGACCTCCTTGGCGGTCTCAACGAAGTCATCCTCAACAAGAGAAGTTCCAACACTGAGGCCCTTGGCCTTGAGGAAGGTGAAGACCATGCCTCCTCCGATGACGATCTTGTCGCACTTGTCGAGAAGGGCATCAAGGACGGTGATCTTGGAAGAGACCTTGGATCCTCCAACGATGGCGGCCATGGGGGTCTCTCCGTTCTGGATGGCTCCGTCAAGGTACTCAAGCTCCTTGGCCAAAAGGAATCCGGAGACAGAGGGCTGGAGGAACTTGGTCACACCCTCGGTGGAGGCGTGGGCGCGGTGGGCGGTTCCGAAGGCGTCGTTGACGTAAAGGTCGAAAGGAGCGGCAAGCTTCTCAACGAATCCGGGCTCGTTCTTGGTCTCCTCCTTGTAGAAACGGGTGTTCTCGAGCATGATCACATCACCCTCGGCTCCGGCGGCGACCATGGCAGCGACCTCCTCTCCGATGCAATCGGGGGCAAGCTTGACCTCCTGTCCGAGGAGCTCGGACATGCGCTCGGCGCAGGGTGCGAGGGAGAACTTGTCCTCGGGTCCGTCCTTGGGGCGGCCCAAGTGGGAGCAGACGGAGACGATGGCTCCCTTACCCTTAAGGTACTCGATGGTGGGGATGGAAGAGCGGATACGGGTGTCATCGGTGATGGTCTTTCCGTCAAGGGGGACGTTGACGTCGCAACGGACCAAGACCTTCTTGCCCTTAAGCTCTTCGTCGGAGAGGTCCGAGATAGATTTCTTGGCCTCAAGTTCGAAGGCGGAAGGGGCGGCGAAGTTGGAGCGGGTGAGCGCAGGGGCCGAAGGGGCGAAGGCCGAGACGGCGGGGAGGGCGAGAAGGGCAAAGGCGGCGTTGATGAGCTTCATGGTTAGGAGTTTGTTGGGGGTATTAGCGAGTGGTTGACAGTTATAAATTGTGAGCTCATCGTATATTTTCCTGGCTCTTCAGGTGGTCGGTTCAGTCGGTTTCCCCTTTAGGTTTGGCGGGGTGTTCGCTTGCTTTGCTTGATTGCCTTCGTTGGTTGCTTGATTGTACTGCGTTCTACAGTGGATACCCGGAACTGTTTCCCCCAGGTAGTAAAAATATTTAGGCCATGCTTATCTAACCTGGCCTCTGTCCCCCCTTCCTGCTACTATAATCACTTCCGTATAATAAATAAATTTACGAAAGGACATACATTTTTAATAATATTACTCCAAAAGGGGAATGTAATATAAATTAGGGGGATCATATTCGGCGTATTCCACTGTATTCAACGCTGATTCTACACGATGAGTTTTGTGAATGAAGTACGTGGTCATCAAGGGAACACCACACTGACGATTGCCAACAAAGATCTTCCCCTTCAATCGAATGTAGGAATCAATAGAACGGGAGCTGACGTACTCGATCGTGCGCGCGCCCTGACAACTAACAACGCGTTCATGCCACAAGTGCCAAGCAACTGATCCAGCCAAAAGATCCAAAAGATTTTTCGTGTTCGCATGTTTGCTCGTTGCGCAATCAATCCTAATTCAAAATCCAACTCCAATGCATCGAATCAGGATCGAATGCAAATGCATCAAGAATGCATCTTCATGCATGCAACAGCCACAGATAGCTAGCCCTGCTCGCCACGCTGCCCGCTGCTGCCAGCTGTCGGGCACTGCTTCCTTCATGTTCAGGGAAGATGTTGCTAGGCTGCGCGCTGTGGAGAAGATAATGCACACGGTTATGCCATAGGTTTTGGTAACATATGTCCTCGGCACATGCATTGAGGTGTTCCTCCCTCAGCTCGATTGGCACTGTTTCGTTGGCTGGACCGCTGGACATGCGATGCGCACGCCCTTCTATTTCTTGCTACGAATCCAGTAGTAATGACTTTTGTAACACAAGTGCCTCCTTCTTCGCTCACTGACGTGCATTGTCCCTGTATTGTACTCTTTACAGGGGGGTTTTGGACACGATGTACCCAACGAGGCAATTCAATCAGCGGCCATGTAACAAAATAATCCAAAAAGGATGCCAGTGAACATTAATACAACGATCTCCAAAAAAAACGCATCCTCCGGAACAAGTTCGTTTCTGCATTAATTGCTTCCCGATAGATAGTTGCTGAACGTTGTATAGATGATATATCAAACCTCTTGTTGTTGGGGTTGGTCCAGTGCAAAGAAGATAGTGGTACATCATTTTCGCTTCGAATCAATCAGTCAGAAACTGATAGTTTGTTGAATTTTCAAGACTCAAATGAATTTTGAATCGTCCCTTTTGGGAAATTGCGCCGATAGATGTAGCGCGTTCATCTACATTTGCAAAATTCAAACAAAGAGTGATGGACCAGCAAACAGTGTTGATTGACATTTTCTTATTTGAGCAATTGTTGTGCATATGTTAGCAGCAACTGAGCTGTTAATTTCGTGAGAGTAAGATGGAGATTTGAATAGTATGCATGATAGTATGAACTGATCAGAGAAAAGGATTATTTAAGTTGAGCACTCAACAATCAACCACGTATCCTCTAATAATGATGAAGAACAAGACTTGAGTTGCTGGGGATGGAGTGGCATGTCGTGTAAGGCTTCAATGTTCACTTTAAACTAGTTATCATGCAATGCAGAAGTAATGCAATTTAGTTGGTTGAAAATGGTCCACTTTTTTGCCTCGGAGCATACAAAACTACACCCAACTCGATAAGAAGCCAAGATGAAGAATGCAAAGTCGTCAAGGGTCCCTGATAGGAAACAGTCTGTTCAGAACAAATATTATTATAGTATGATTGACGAGGAAGAAGACGTAGCCAGCCAATGAGAATGAGTGACGTATCTTGAATGCAACAAGTATCTCATAAAAATAGTCTGTTGGGTTATCAGCATTATTAGGAAACGTGGTAATTCTCTGTTTTTCGGTCTTCGCCAGTCTCCCTAGGTATTGTACCTGTGCAATCAACCATGGCGCCTAGATGGACAATCGCTTCGAGTCAAATCCTGAATTCTCAAAGATATCAGTTATCAATTTCAAGGATTCATTGTCGCGTTCTTCTAGCGCGGCATACATGGCTTCTTCCATCGCAATTCGATGCCTAGACTTGTGGCTCTTCGAAAGCACGCTGAGTACTACTTGTATGCATTCCTTATTCGCCTTCAAGGCACGTAGGCTACGGGCAACTTCGGCGGTAAATGTGTACTTCTTCATCAAACCAGATCGGTTGGCTTCTACACATGCCTCAAGAATTAGGTTGACTGCCACACGCCGCTGTTTGTCAGAAAGTGCACTGTCAACTTTGCCATCAGTGCCATACACTTCCGCGATCCTAGCTATACATTCGAGCGTTGGATTTTTTGCGGCAATACCTTCACTAGCACATTGACGCATTTCATTTATTGCAAAAAGAAGCTCTTCCTTTTGGCTGGTAGCTGGATCATTCCATCGCATGAGCAACTGTGTTGGGACAAAGAGTTGTGTTTTGATTAGATGAGATGGCAGTAAACTCAATGAACGCAAAGGAGTGTGAAAAAACTTACTCGGGCATAATGAAACCCGACATATCTCTTAATTCCCCAATACTTGGACTTTATCCAATCATCACTTTTCATCCCAACTAAGCCACTGATATCTTCCAGTATATTTCTGAGCACCTTAATTTTTCCCTCCGAAAGTTCAGCCTCGCATACAGCTTGCATTGTTATCAAACCAAGCTCTTCGCTTATGCAGCCATTTTTTCGTGCCATATTGTAAACTTCACCTATTTCAGGCCATAATCTATTTTGTACATAGTGCCTGGCAATTGCCAAAAATGTTGACGGATTGACACATTTCTCGTCCATCTCATCAAGAAAAGACAAGGATTCATCAATGTCAATATCTAACAATGCCTCCAAGGCATTGTTGGTGCTCTGTGCCATGAGTGTTGAATCATCCACATGGACAGTTCCATCATAAAAAGCAGAACGAGCCTTCTGTGATTGACCCATCATAGCATGGGCTCTGATAAGGGGTGCTAATACAGGGTCGCTCAGACGTAGTTCTTTCAGGTCTACCCCTTCGTCGCTGGAGAATATCACATCACTCATTTTCTTGCGATCAGTAGGATTCTGCAATCCAAAGAAGGATTTAACTTGGTCTGTCAAAGACGTTCTTTTCTGTGTCAAAATAACACTGGCGTGGTCAAAGAGATGTACTGCAGCAGCCGGTTGCTTGGAATCTACACAGTGGTCCATTGCTCTTCCTAAACCCCTTTCGAAGAGCAGACGACTCTCTGGGGAAGTAGTGGATGCTTCCAATTGAATTGCACTCATTGCTTTCAAGACCCGATCCATAGCTAAAAAGGCGTGAAGCCATGATTCTCTATTTTGTGATGACCCCTTTCGTCTCATCCCTCGTGGCATTGAGACTGAAGTATTTCCATCATTTTGTGAATTATTCAAGACTCCATTCACTAGGCTCCGGCAGCCTAATCCGTATAGAGATTGAATGTAAGCTTCTAATGTTTGCTGATTCTCGGTCACTATGTTCTGGGAAAGAATGGCTTTTACAGCTTCGTTGTCCTCACACATAATCCAATCACGACCAGCATTGTTTTGCTCTTTGGCGTAGGTATTATTCACAATAGAGCACAGGAGAATAGCTAACCCATGCTGGCCTTCATCGTTACAGGCACGCATTACAGATGCAAGGATATTTGCCAGCAAATTGTTCTGCTCACTTTGTGCAAGAGTTCCTTCGCTATTGGCGCTATCATTGCTTTTTAGTTCCAGTACATCAGAAACCATTCGCCACTGGGGATTCTTTTTGCAATAAACTGAATCAATGTAGCCTTTCAGCAGCTGGATAGACGATTGCCAATCTCCATCATATTCCAAGCTATGTGCTAGGCCAAGCAATGCATTTGAGCTGACTGGGCTGCCGTCATCTATTGTTTCCCCAAACATGTGCATTGCGTCACCACTAACATTCCCTCTTTTGATGCCACCCATTGCATGGAGCGCCAAGTCACGGCACAATGGTTTCACAGCAGTGACATTGCCCCCAGCCCATTGCCACTCACTTGCGGCACTTTGATTACCAGACATGAAAAAGTCGTAGGCATAGATTGCCTCTGTGAATCGCGAACATTCAATGCAGGCTAGCATCGCTGCAGCAGCAATAGACTTTGAAGATTTTGCAGTTGGCAACAGAATACATTATGAGTTTGGTGTCTCTGACAATGTGATCAGCAATCAACTGCACTTACCGGCCCATATGATGAAATGGAATCAGGATCTGTTGCTAAATCCAAACAATCTCTCCAAAGGCCAGCACGACCCAAAGCTGAGCCTGCAGCCAAGATATCTGTAACACGTATGACCATGGATGTTAGCGCAATCAAGTATCGAAACAAGACAGAGTATTTTCTCAACAGACAACTTGAAACAATACACTGAATCCACACCAAAAGTCAATATGCTGTTTGACTGAATAAACTCACAATTTTCTTGCCCTGAGGGTGATATCATGCACATCTTCATGGCAGTATCAAACACTCTTTTGCTTGGAGACATATCAGCATTTTCTTCTCCTTCCTCGGATATTCTCAATTTGTACCATGAATCCCGTGCTACGGCATACAAACCCATTTCTAATGGTTGGTTCCACCCCAGCGCTGGATCTATAGGAACAAATCCACCCGTGGCCAAGGTATCTGTGTCATCACCATCTATTTGGCCCAGAAAGAGGTTAGCAGCTTCTTCCCATCGAGACTCATGGCATGCTGCGCGGATAGCATATGAATAATGTGATGGGTGCGTATCCAGGTTGAGGCTACGCAGGATATCCAAAACATCAAGGCATGCTTCATATGGTGATATATGTGGTCCCATTATCTCACTCATATCATCATTGGGTGTGCCTGATTTGCTGTTGCCAGTAGCACGACTGAAAGGAGTCTCGCTGTAAATCAGCATTGCACTACCCAATGAATCAGATAATGCATACCCATCTTTTCCACCCAATGCTCGGATTTTCCCTTGACCAATGGAAGATTTGACACATGATACAAGATCTGCAACATTCCTGGAAAGTTCATGCTGCCGTGCAAGTAATTGTTGTTGCAATTCACTGTTTGCTGCAGCCTCTCTTTGCTGGCGCAATTTTTTCGTCTCGCGGACGTATTCATGGAGCCATTCTCGAGATGGAGAAGGCAGGGTCAGATGCTCCTCATAGAGATGATTCACGACATGGGTAAACTCTTTTAATGTGGGCATCCCAACGGCCTCCCAATTTTCTTTGTAACTGCCATACAATTGTTTGGGTGGAGACAACAGTGCGGGTGATTTTGCTTCAACTGATGCCTCAGATAAGCTTGAATTTTGCACAACTGGAGATCTTGTGTTGACTGCATCAACATCAGACATCGTCACCTCAGGAATTAGTTCAGACTCCACCGTAATTGTCGCTCGCGGGATCTCTTCCTCGATCATGGGTATGTCAATTGACCGCGCAACCAAAGAGAACTCTCCAAGTTTCAACTGATAAGACCGGCTCTGCTGATTTGAATGCAGACGCTGCACTTCAACTTCATGTGTAGGGGGGTCACCCGCCACATTAACTTGCGACATTGCTCGCTCCAAATTGTCCCATGCACCACTTGCGCCCTCTTCAGATTCAAACTCTATCTTGAGCACGCCCTTAGAGTTATCGAATCTCCAATATGCCACTGGTAATGGACTAGCAGCGTTTCCCTCAACATTACTTCTCACGTCATTGCACAACAGTGAATGAACAAGCGTTTTAACCCAACTAGGTTTCTGGCCTTTTGGCCAGCCATCTACAACCATCATCTTGCTATGAGAACTTTGAAGGCTTTCCGCGTAGTTGAAGGGAGGAGTGCGCCCCACCATTATATCTCCATTTTCTGCTTCTTCTGCATGTAGTTGCATTGGAGATTGCCCCGATTGTGGTGCCATTGAATTGATGGTATCTACCGCATTGAATACCACTGAAGGATCACCTCTGAATTTTTCAAATGATGCAATTGAATTTAGAGGCAGGTATTGATCTTTTCGTTGATCGATGATGGTACGAACATATTCGTTATGTCGCAGGTGGATATCAGATAAAAAGAAAGAAAGCCGCTTGACTAGGTCTTGTATTTTTTTGCTCGTTTCGGTGTGGCTTTCTGGGCCGGAGGGAGTATGATCTTTGCTTGCTGATTGAACTACATCAGGAGTCCTTTCGGGCTTCCTAGTATCGTGTTCTGGATGGATCTCTTCTTCAATTCTGGACATTTCAAATGGCCGTGCAACCAAAGAGAAGTCTCCGAATTGCACTCGATACGATTCATTCTGTTGATCTGAATGCAGACGCTGCACTTCAATTTCCTGCTCTGTAGATCCTCCAGAGGAATCATCCTTCAACATTGCTCGCTCCAAATTGTCCCGTGCACCCATTGCACCCTCTTCGGATTCGAATTCAATATTGAGAGCACCCTTATGGTTGTCAAATCTCCAATATGCCACTGGAATTTCACTTGCACCATTACCCTGGCCACTTTCTCTTGCGTCGTTACACAAGAGTGACCGAACGAGAGATTTGGCCCAGCTCGGTTTCTGGCCTTTTGGCCAACCATCTACAACCATCATCTTCCGGTGAGAGTTCCGAATGCTTTCGGCATAATTGAAGGGAGGAGTGCGCCTAACCAATATTTCACCATCTTGTGTTTCTTCTATGCCCAATTTTATTGGAGATTGCCCATCACTTATGATATCAATGGCCTCTCGTACCATGGAAGGATCACTAACGAAACTTTGAATTGACCTTACTGAATTCACTGGCAGATATTGGTTTCCGTGTTGTTCAAGTATCGAGCGAATGAATTTGTCGTGGCGTAAGTTGATATCTGATAAAAAGGTGGAAAGTCGTTCGGATAGGGTATGTATTGACTTTTGCCTGCGTTCTTCTGTGTTGAGCGGTTTCTGGGAGTTTGCTGATGCAATACGCTCAGATGAAAATTTTCTTTCAATATTTGATGTGCTCCTGCCGACTGAATTCAATGTTGGGAAATTGCTTGTGTTTCGACCAAGATTTGTATCTATTTGTTTGGTAGTTGAAAATGCCGACAAGTGAGTGGAATTAATTCCGAAATGCTGTGATCTGACCCTCGGTTGTCGCCCCTGCCTCCAGAGTGCCTCGTGGGATTTTGTGTGCGATGGAGGAGTGCCCAGAAACATTGACGAGAATGCGATCTGGCCGTGGGTTCGTTTGCAGCCTACGCGTTGGAGCATTGATGATGATGCATACTGACGGCTGACATAGCATGCAGCACCTCTTCTCTTAGCGATGGCGATAGAGGAGGAAATCATGTTCTTCTCGGAAGTGTCTAGTTCAGACCTGAAGGGGTCGGCGTTAACAGGTCGTACCTACGCCTACTGAGATGCGCTCTATCAGAGGTGCTGAAGTTGAAGCTGGGGCCTGCGAAAAGGAAGGGGTCGCGGTGCTAGTGGATGCTTCTTGGTGAATGTGCCAGGAAATGATGGTCCCCTGTGGCTTGTGGATCCCCTGGGATGTGCTGGCGTTGATCTTTTCGTGCTAAATACTGTGAAATGGTTGGCTGATTCCTTGGCTGATGCAATGACATCATCATTGGCGTTTGCGTTTGTGTGTGGGTCGTTTTTGATGTTCGGGTAGCGGGCTTGTGGGCTTGCGGGCTTGCTCGCTTAAATTCTCATCTAATGACTAATGATGATCGCATCAAGTGAGGGGGCGATGGGGCCCCTCCGCGTGTCCCTCCCTGATTAACCGGCTGACTCATTGATTGGTTATCTAACCTGCATTAACCCTTGTGGCAAGTTTGTAACCCCAATCCCCACCATCTTCTCTCTTGTAAAATAAGAGTATTCTGTTTTGGACCAGATTGGACCTCAGTTCCTTGGGTGTATGTCTAGTTATTGGAAAGTCATAATTCAAACATTTCTTGATCTCGTGTGGTGCTCAAACAGGCGAGTTAGTCCCCTGATGTATGATGGTCCCCTTGCCACAAAGCCCCATGGCCACGCTTTTTGTGCCCATTAAATAAAGGGTTGGGAGTGGGACATAATGATTCTATTCTGTATGGCGTAAGGCTGACTATCCTGTAGCAACTAGGTATTTACCATGAAAATGTGGCCGGTACTATTTTTCCACAAAAGAATGAGGCTGGGTATTATATAACTTGTCTTGCGCTTGCTATCATTCAATCAAACACAGACTTTCTACACGTATACAGTCAACAAGTAATCTGACTGCGCCAGCCTGTCTATAAACTTTCCCATTCATTGCCCTGTGTTCAGTTGCGCTAATCAAAAAGTCAGCCACTATATCCATCAATCCATCAGGCAATAAATCTATGCACACCGAGCCTTCCAACAACTTGTACCCGTATTTATTCAATTTTACTTTTTTACACTTAGCCAATCGTCCAAACCCAAACGGTCAAATAGTCTGTCAATCAGTACAACAGCAACATGCTAAGTTGAAAAGGTCCTATTCAAGCCACTCTGACTCTGGCTGTACAAATGTAATATGTAGTGCTCTCATTCCAGACGACACCGAGGTCAAGGCCATATCTAGTTAGGGTTCACACCACCCCCAGTTCACTGCTCTTTCTACAGCTTCAGCCAGTAAGCACGTTGGATAGGGTCCCACCACACACAATCAGAAACCACCAACAAACAACTCGGGAATAAAGGGTTCACAGCCTGACCACAGACAGACAAAGGGATGCGAAACTGGGTTATCACTTTTGCAAGAATAATTTTACAACTCTAAATTCCAATTAGAAAACTGACGTCATTTTTCAAATTCTGCACATTTCAAATTCCCATGTGCAACAGCTTCCATCACTTGAAGTTTAAAATTTTGAAATTTCTGTTTTTGTTTCATCCACAACCATGCCGTGACCCTGGCCGCGGCAGANCGTTGATGAGCTTCATGGTTAGGAGTTTGTTGGGGGTATTAGCGAGTGGTTGACAGTTATAAATTGTGAGCTTCTTACCTTCATCTTTGCAAAATTCTTCAGTGGATTGATTGCCTTGATTGATTGCGTTCTATTCGGCGCTGATTCTATGATACACGTACGCGAACTTTGTAAATGCGTGGTGATGAAGGGATGGAACACGCACACTGACGATTGTATTGACCCGTATTATACCTAGATAGCGTACGTGTGAAGAATGACGAACCAGGTGACGAACCCAAAGATGCCAACAAAGATCTTTCAGGATCTTTCGTCTGGTTTCGTCGTCGGCCTCGCTCGCGCGCGACCGGAATGGCGCATAGCCCTGAGAAAGGCGGGAGGAAGCTAATCATGATGTGCCTGCGGCGGTGCCGCTTGGATTGGCAGCGCCATGAACATTTGCACCTACCCATCGCGCAGACCCTCAGCGCGAGAGTTGGGGTACGGTTGGAGTGGGCTGGCTGGGGAGCTTGGGCGGGGACGGGAGCAGGCATGCAGAGCGTGCTGGCTGTGTTCTGTGATAGCCGATTGTTCTCTCGTGCGTCGTTGCTAGCTTGGTCATGGTCAGAGAGCGAGATGTTGGTTGTTTTTGGAGCCGGAGATGAGGAATTCGGATCGATAGGACCGACAGTACATACGTACTTTCACATGGGGCCTACAGTGAAGTGCCACGAACTAAATACCCCAAACCTCACTTATACCCCTTAAATTTTATCAACCTAGCCTTAGGATTTATACCCCCCTAGAAACTTTACAATATAAGCTACTAGAGTAATAAAAATAATTGCACGAAATTTATTCCCTCCTGGATGGGGCATGTATTCCTTGGACTTTCACTGTGAACCCAGCCATGTCGATGCCCCGGTACGTTCGGTTGGATAATATTAACACTTATGTACTATGTACTCCTCTAGATACTACGAACACTCTAGCTACTACCTACCATACTGATGGCAGCGGTTATGCGATGGGGCCCTTTGAAGCTGTGCAGAACAGCTTCTACAAAGGGCCAGGTAATCCTGCTTGTTGCAGGCTGGTTCAGTGAGATTAGGCGGGACTTCGACAAGATCATTCGACTCCTTGCGACTGAGGCTGTGGTGGGTGATGATGGCGTCATAATCTCACCATTGAGGAACTTGGACAGGAAGAGAGGAGCATACTCGTTCATGTTGCAGCAATTCAGGCAAGCGCTTGGGGTGGCCATCATGCGAGCAATGCTAAGCACAAGTTGGTGTGCCTGCACTAGGTCAGAGCGACAACGGAGGAGGTGGTGCACCCGGCAAGTGTGCCCCA
>JALLOZ010000147.1:0-12092 GCA_036939875.1 Thalassiosira pacifica
TAGCAACTGTAGCTTTGCATCCATTACTGAGATCAAAGTCTTCACCATGTAAATTTGGAGGGTCCAGGGCAATTTGATTTGGAACAGATTGCAACATACTTACTTTGATAGTGTCACGGAGTTCCTGTGAACACGGGCGAAGATAAACATCGTATGTTGTATTAAAACCATGTGTTCCTTCTGCTATTGCAGTTCCACCCGGATGTTCATGAATGGTTACTGATTTAGCCTCGGCTGTGGTCTCCATGGACGGCAAAAGTTTGATGTCTACAGGTAGTATTGACTGCTCAGTTTTGATAAATCTTGGATCCTCTGTATTGCCTCCATCAATATCAACAAGTATTTTTAACATAAGGTTGGTCTCTGTGGTGTCAAGACGCTGCACATCAGAATTGTATTTTATGTTGACCTTCTGCGGTGTCATGTCACCCTTTCTGAACTTCAAAATTGCTGTTGCATCGTTGCCGTTCAACAGAACATAACCCTTCTTGTCCCGCGCAGCTGGTGAAACTACATTCACCAATACAAGGCCATGTGGTACTCGTGTTGGATATACCCATAAACTGAATGTCCCAAGGATTGATCCATCACCATCCTCTCCCATCAGATGAAAGCCTTTTGTCTGATCTACTACACTGATATAGCCAAAGTGGCCATCATTGTCCAGTGCATCTGCTTGGATGCCTTGGATCTGCAAGCCATCATAGTTGGAATCATCAGAAACAATTGTGTGCTCAATGATGCCCTTATGACCTCTCAGGTTCTTGGATATTACCGCTTCAACTTGATGTGGAGTTACAATGAATGTATCCGACCCCAGGCTTCCATACAGAGATGCAAAAGTAGATGGATTTGTAGACAACTCCACAATCTCATCATCGCCCTCCATACCAGCTAGATCAAGTTGTGCAATATTGACAAATTTCACTGACAGCCCCCCTCCAGCAATCCCATCTTGCATCACAAAAAGGTCCTCAAACTCAGTCCCAACTATAGTTAACTCGTTTGCCCCAGTTCCTCCATCGACATCTACCAACGAATCTACAAGATAATCTGGATCGTCAAGGCCCATTGCCAGTGCAAAAGAGTGCCTATAGTTGAAGTGGACAAGATGAAACAAATAAGAGACAGCCTTCATAAAAATGGTAGTAATCTCTCTCCTGGCACTTACATGGTAAATGAATCACCGCCTGAAACAAAATTGCACACGCTATGTCAGCATATAGCAGTATAACCTTACTTTGAACCAAATTTTTCAAGCTCGCTTACCTGATTCACCATTGAGATCTAAAACACATTTATTATGTAGTACATCAAAGAAGTCATCCCCAGGCCCTATAAAAAATAGGTTTCAAAAAAGAGCTCGTGAGGGCTTTAAGTTTCTCCTCCTATTCTTACTAAAACTGCTCATGGGTACTCACCTCCATTGATTGTAATTGGATGACTGCATCCATCGGAAATGTAACCCTTTGTAGTCAAGGTTGTGTCAATTGGGCCCTTGATTTGGCCAATGTAAAAATGATCTGCAGTGAGAGCCCAAGAGTGTCAGAGTGTCAGAGAGAATAAGTGAGGTGCCAGAGATGACAACAATCAAACCATTGAATAATCAAACAATCAAACAAAGGGTCAATACATGCTTTAAAGGCAAAACTTACCATTTCCAAGGCCACCAAAAACATCCTGGGAGAAGTAATGATAAACAATGGGTACATGTCAGTACAAGCAGACCCTCAATTGAACTCATTTTAATGCAATATGTCTCACCATGGTGGCAATTGTATCGTCAAAATGAGCGATATTGTCTCCGACATTGAGATATAACAACAGTCGAGCAATAGATTGTGTATCCAAATCTGTATTCACTCTTTCCAAGGAACTTTCGGAGTTACCCGGATCATGTATGTTGGCAATGAAATTGGCACTGCTTAATACTGTACAGTTAGTGTTGTTGGAAATGAGGACAACAGTATTTGGGCCGTTTTTATCTCCAAATAAGTCCAGATTTGTCGTGCCTGCTGATACAAGCTCCATTTCTAGATAATCTTCTCCATCGCCACCATTCCATTTAAAGTCAGTTCTGTCCATTCTATTTTTTCTCTTGCCTTTTCCCCTGCCATCCACATAAAGGCTGTCATTGCCGTCATTGCCATATACTTCCGCATTGCCTTGCAAGCCTTTTATTGTGATCTTGTCATCTCCATCACCAGCCATTACTTTTAGAAGCAAATCTTCTGCGGTTGAGACTATAGTTAGATCGTCATCCTTTCTGCCCAGAAAGAGATCCATTGCTTCAACTCCAAAATAAAAGATTGCCTTGTTCACGTTCTGATATCCATGGAAGCCATTATCAATTGAAGTTGCCCTTACGTTGATGAGCTTAGCCTCATTTGAGCCCTTATCATTGATAATCAATGAATCCAACTGTGTGATACAAAACACATCGTTGAAGAAAGCTTGAATGAGAAAAAAAGGACCAGAACTTGAAAGACATGCCTTAAAATCATCATCGATCTTGATACGTACCCCTCCACCAGCATCAATTACGATTTCAGGGAAAATTCGAGACTCAAAGCCGGCTTCATCAACCCCAATCTCAATCTTATCATCTCCACCTCCACCAACAATTTCCAATGAAGATGCATCATCATGTGTTTGCTTAATGTAAACTTCATCAGTGCAGTTGCTCATTATCAGAATAATATCCTTGTATGGGCTGCCGAAGGTCAAAACTTCACGATCGTTTATGGATACCTTTCCTTTCTCTAGTTCAATTTTGTAGCCATATACACACGTCGAAGACTCTAAACCAAAATCAAATGTTAGCTTTGCATTGATGCCGCTTACACCATTGGCAATGATTTTGCAACCATCCAGAATTTCGTCACCCTTGATTACAAGATCTGTGTGACCTATGAGTGTCCATTTTGCATTGCAACCATCACCAATGGTTGTTGTCATTGAATCCTGTGGAGTTGGGAGATATATTTGTGCTTTTGTGAGAGTTAAAGCATACTTTGTGACCCCCAAACCAATTGTTACATCCTTTCCAATTTGGATTTCACCATTAGGAACTTGACATTGCTTGTAGTTTAGCGTAATAGCATTAGCAAGCCCGCTTGCCTATTTCAACACCAATGAATACATAATACCTGTGAGCAAACAGTGCAGTTACAAAAGAAAGACTTTCAGGCTCAATGACAACTCACGTCAGTTTCAGAAAGAATGCAATTGAAGGAATATGTATTTGAGGCTGGCGCTGCGATTGATTTTACACCTTCAAAGTTCTTAATGATAGGAGGTATTTTGTCTGTCTCCCAGCATTGGATTGCTGTATTTTCGATCAATGAAATGGCAATGTTTAGAAACCCTTTCTCAAAAAAGTGGTACGAATATTAGCAAAAGATAACGTGCCTTCATTCCCAATAACTCCCCCCTTGCTCTCGCATGTGACATTCCCTATATTCTTAACCTGTATTTCTAAACGTCCAGATTGTTCATCTAACCTTGCCACTGGATCAAAAGGTGTGGGTTCGATCTTTGTTGGGGGCAGTATTGCAACATTCCATGTCCATCTTTTCTCATACAATGTTTTTTTATAGAACTTGAAATAAATGCCAATTTTCACGTACACACTCAATTTGAGAGTGACTGCAAAAGTGAGCTCAAACCAGTCTAATGGTGTTGTACTGATGCAGCAAAACCAAGATGAGGACACTCTCAGTTGTAACAAAGATTGATGTTCACAATAAAAGGGATAATCTTGCACAACCTATAATTGTTCAGCTGAAACTTACCCTAATTCAAGAAGCTCAAAAGGTCGCACCAAACCACCTGATGGTCAAAACAACAAGTCAGAACTTCTAGCAAAGCAGTAGGCAACATTGCTATTCTGGCTACAAATATCTCACCTGATGTCTCTGGGAAGGGATCATAAAAATCTATTGCAACTGTCCCTTCAAGTTCGCATTCTCCCCCTGCTTTTACAAAGACCGCACTGAACTCTACTCCCCCATAGACTCCAACTGAGAAGACAACAAGCGGCTTATCCTCCCCATCAAGAATATCTCGAAAAGCAAAGCTGTTCAAGGCTTTAAATGGGTTTCTTTCCGAAACTGCTTCTCTGATCCCTCTGCTATCGAGTATGATTGAATATTCAACAGTGACCGATGCTTGAAACCCAAGCACTAGTTCCACAAGTGGAGGAAAGTAAATTACAGAGCGGAATTCCGTGGCAAAGGCAAATGTCAATGGAGGGGGTCGAAATTCAACAATGTCTATATCCTTCCCTGATAGTAGCTCCAAACAGCTAGCAGGGTTGTTGAGGAAGGGAAATTTGAGTCCTTCTATCATTTTCCCCATGCAACTGAGTTGACTTGCTTTGCATAGGTTGAGAGAGCCAATGTCTCTGCATGAAGTGGTATTGCAATCTCCAACTTGTCCACAATTGGTTTCAAAAGTAGGGCATCGGTCCAACAAAAATCGATGAGCTGGTGACATTGGCTGCCCTGAATGATCATAAGTCACGACTGTTTCCTCCATCTCTTGGGCCAACTGCCTAATATACTGAGAGCCATCATTAGTAGAAATGGCACTTGCGTTAATACCCCCCACACAGGTGCGCCCTGATTCAGAGCCAGGTCTAAATTCACAAGAGCTGGCAAGTAGAATGTTATCCCCGCCAAAAATCTCTGCCAGATGAACTATAGAGCGATAGATCTTCAGCACGTTTCTGACGGTTTTCACACCACTGCCTTCTCCAACAAATATGTCCGCAATGTCCAGGATAGTACTGCATGAGATGGATCCATGCACAAAGTCAATGTTAAGTGTGATGATTACTAGTAAAAGAACTTTGTCCATTGGCGCCTTTCAATTATTATGAGACTTACATCTTTCTACCGACAATATCAGAAATTCCTACCAACTTTTCCTCAAGCATCTCGAGGGGCTCTGCTACTTTGTCAAATTTTCCTGTTTTATTCACATTTGCAATTGTCTCAAGGATTGGTGAGATTAAGCCTTGAATTTTTGACACCTGAAATGGTACATAAAAGAGAGTTCAATAAGCTGAAGTTAGCTCACGTAAGGTGATATAATTGTACTAGCTAGTCCTCCCTTTCTTCCCAAAGACTTACATCAAGATATATGCCAGATAGCTTGGCGCATGCATATTCTCCAGCTGTAGTGTTTACTGGACAATCAAGATCATCTAGCTCCTCATCTGAGCGTAATAGACGGAGTCCTAAATGATCATCTGCAGAAATGGACTCTGCAAGCCTGCGATGATTGGTTTCCTTCAATGATTGGCCTTTCCTTTTTGACCCCGACACTATAGCCACTTCCTTTTTCGCTATAGCGACAATTGCATTTGTATCTTTGGACTCCGAAATTATTAGAGATGGAATCCAGGATGTAACTTCTTCGAAATCATCACTTGGTGAGTCTAATTCTACTACTGCTTTCTTAACCGTAAGCTTTGCTGCTGCCGTGGCGTATATTTGGAATAAATCCTGAATAAATCATATCACAACAGTGTTTACCAGCATTGTTATAAACTCTGCTATTTCAAAATGAGTTTGCCCATTTGTTCGTGTGCAAAACTCACCTTTTTAGAAGCAATTTTAGGAAACATATCACGTGTCAAACGGCCATAGTTGGTTGAGTTTTTGTCATCGTCCTTACGCAATGCCGTTGTCTTATCAATGTCAATGATAATGCTTGCATCAAAAATCAATCCAATTTCTTTTAGTTTCACTTTGAGAAAGTAAAGTAATTTTGCATCAATAGATGCAATTGGACCCTGGGTGTCCAAGTATGCTGTGATGGTAAACTCAGGTTCGTCTTCCGGAAATGTGTAGAGGAAAAATCCTTCCTTTTCATCAAAACCTTAGTAATGCAGCAATAATCACTGTGATGAATAACATAATCAGTAGTAATGGTTAAAAAATCCAAAGTGTTCATGCTCACCAACAGCAAATTTGAATTCCCACTCAATGATGAACTTTGGAGTGTCGGTTTCTTCCACATTGATTTGGAGTGGGAATGTGCTATTCTCAAGTTCAAAGTCTAGTGATGGTAGGGTAATACTCATATTTTTTCCTAATTTGAACCCCAAGGTGCAAAATAGAGCATTGCATTGAGAATTTCAATCTATATGAAGAAGGCAATTGAAATTGTATGGAGATAAATGAATCCTTCTTACCAAAGTTGAATGTCCACATGAAAGATTTGATATCTCTGTTGCCTTTGCTGTAGTCAATCTTTGTCAACTCATTATCATCATGTTTGTAGTATGTGACAGAGATGCCTTTATGAGTTAAAATATCACCCAACAGACCAGTTAGCTCTTCGGCAATTGCATCAGCAACAGTTTTGTTAGAATCGTCCTTTGAGTACGATTTCAACTGTTCTTCCATTGTGCCAACTGCAACTCTCCTTGCGTCTTGAAGAAAGTTAGCCCCTGTACCAGCTTTCAAACTCCTACCTAAGACATTGCCAATAAAAGGTAAAGAAAATCTTGAAACTATACCACTCCTCCCTAGGCTTGCTCTTTCTGTCTCCTTAAATACCTGTACTCAACAAAGGCGTAGCAAAACCAGCACAAGTTAGCTAGACATGGTAGGAATACTCAGTGGCTGCACGTGTTTACTTACGTTATCAAACGCTTGAATTATTCCTTTGGGATCTGCTGAAAGGATGTCTAGGAAAGTCAGAACATCAACGTCAGGATCAAAATCAACTTCATAGTAAACTGCAGTTTATCCAAAAGGTAAGAAAATTAGTGAGAATATGGTTGTGATGCAGTGATAGTTTTCTTACTTGATGGGAGAAAAGAAAAAGAAATCTTACCAGATGTTGCACTTGGCTTCTGTTGGATAAGATTATTGATGTCGGGAATGGAAAAGGTGACATCAGCACCTCCAGAAAGCCCAATGAGTTTTGCTTTCACTGTCCCATCTACTCGTCCAGCTATTGATGCACTCAAAGTGTCAACTAGCTTGTCAATGGTTTCTACAATAACAAATCCCTCACGAGCAAATGCTGTCCCCACAGGAGGCAGGTAGTAATTGAGATTATCATCTAAACCAAATCTAATTGACAAGTCACTGCCATAATTATCAGCAACGAAATCAACATCTACATTGGCGCTGAAAGGACCAATAGTTGCCATGAAGTTTGTGACTGTGTCAACCTGAAATGAGAGCTGGAGACCTGTGTTTCCTTTCATGAAGGGAAGTATTTTTATGTCACCCTCTTTTGCACCTTTGATATATTCAAGCCCTATGCCTAATGTGAAAGATAAACTCCCATCAACCTCAGTTGTGGCCTCTCCCTCAAATGCCATTAGGCCCTTAGCAAAAAGTGCAATATCATGATCAAGATCTAGCCCATCAAATATTTCCCCCAAGTCAACTTGTAGTTGCTTTACCTCTTCGATTTCCCAATCCAATGTGAGATCAATCTCCAACACTGAGCGAACACCATCAAAGAAGGGCTTGATATTGACATTAGGGGTACCAACACCATCTACACGACACAAGAGTTGTAGCAAAATTGTTCATTCGCACAAAATTTGAGAAGATAAAGAAATGAACTTCATTGCAAATACTTGTACGTACCCTGTAAGAGAGACTCTAACTTCACCTGAAGCACTTGTAAAGTACCCTCACAGCTCTTTATTGGCTCATTCTCATCAGTGTCAATGCCCTGGGGGTGGGGGCAGTCATTCACAAGAGTTTCCACCGCATCCACAAAAACCTGTAAAACCCCAGCAAAGTCGCAAGCACTCACGCCCTACAAGAGTAAAAAGAGCAAAATGAGAAGTTATCCACTGGAGAATATGTGCATCGCATTTCCTTAAGCAATACTAGGTAGAACACTCACCACAATTGGAATCTTTTTAGTGAAGATGTTCGTATCGAAAACCTTTTTCCCAAATAGGCCACTCAAACATGATTCAACGGTGTCATCTCCAACCAAGAATTCCACGGCTTGTTGAAGGAGTTGAATCACATCCCTGAAGCTGAGATCTGTAATACTACCAAATTGCTCCAAGTCTATCTCAAATTCTACGTTCGGCTCTTTGTCCTTCACGTCGCCCAAAAGATCAAGTTGAAATGGAGATTCGAACCCTCCTGTGAATTGAACAGAATCGAAGCCAAATTTGCTGACTTCAACGTTGGCATTGAAGGTTCCATCAAAGAAGATCTGGACAGCAGCAAAGTCAACATCAACATTCTCTGTCTGTCTTATGTTTTTCATCTTTTCAAGCCATTGATTGACAGAAATAAGCTGCCCTGATTTGCCAGCTGACAGTGAAACGCTTCCATCTATTGATGCCCCAATATTGGCGCCTACTTCAATGAAGCCTACATTGGCAACAACATCTGCCGACCCTGAAACCTCCAAGTTGCTGACAATTGTAGTTAACCCATTAGCTAATTGGAATCTGCTCTTTTTCATGCTGCCATTTCTTATTAACCAAGGATTGTTTTCGTCCTCTTCGTCCACACCCATTTCAACAAGCAAAAATGACGGTCCAAAGCTCATTACTAGTGCCGAATCGCCCACTAAACTAACTTTGACATCATTAGCAAGATCAGTACTACCAAATGCATTTTTTAAGATTTCCACCCGTTGGTCTACCGCATTGTTGTTTTTGTATTCACAGGTAGTGATATCAATGCTGGTTGTACCAGTGATGAATGTGCCACTCTCGGTAGCATTAGTCCATGTGATATTGAACCCAAAAAAGTCACCAAAATCCTGGATGAAGTTGGTACAATTATTTTCGCTAAGGCCTCCCAAAAGATGCAGATTTTCAGTATCATCTACTTCAAAAACCACCCCAAACTCGGTGGAAACAGTGAAGACCCCATTAATAGAAAGAGAAGACTTCTCAACAGTCAATTTTCCTAAGTCCCCAAATGAAAGAGATTTACTGAATGATGGTAGGCGATATGAAGGGAATGAAACCTCCTTGGTGAATTCAATTCCAAACAAGAAACTCCCAGGCTCTGAATGTGTACCGCCTGTGTATATTACCGTGACAATGGTATCCACCCCAGTAAAATCTGTCAGGGCATGTCCCATAGAATCAGCTAAATCTCGTAGTGTACTGAACCTGGGAATGATTGCAGGGTGTACCGGAGAATTGACTTTGGAGAAGGCATAATGTTCATCAGGATTACGTACACATCAATGTGTAAAACTAGCTGCAGCATTGGGTTGGCATAAACTTACCAAGGATTCCAAATGCTTCCCTCTCTTCAAGAGTTATCTCAGGATCAGCAGGTAGCGGGTCAAAAATTCCAAGCATCTGAATATCATTGACTTCCAATTCGTTCGCATCTTTAAAGGCCACAGTATACATGAAGAGTTTATCTTCATCTAGACCAAAAAGGACATCACATCTACAATTTTGATACCCCAATATATTGTCTGTGTCGTTCTCTTTAAATATTGGGCTGCAATCAGACTTAGGGCACACGGCGATGTTGCAATCTTTCTCATTGACAGCTGCAGTGATGCTATCTAATACATCTTCTAACCAAGCGTCACCATCATCATCAACTGGGCCAAATGTAATCCTGCAGACATCCGATTTAGCTCGTAAAATCCTTGCATTTCCCGCAGTTGGGTTGACATTTAAATTTTTTCTCATTACATAGAGCTCAAAGGTAGTGTTTTCATCAGATGAGGAAGAAATTGCCTTTGGGGCTTCAAATTTCAAAGACTTTACTGCACGATCCTCGAAGGGTTGTACCTTGACCTGCATTGGTTGTTTGACAACAAAAGTCAGTGACAACCAAAAGCAAACAAGAAAGCAGGAGGAAGCTGTCACTGACTTACAAAGAAATGAAAGAGCTTGCTTGTAATGACTTTGCCAACCTCAAATACTTTGCGAAACGGTGTATCTAGTGTGGGAATGTTGTACTCAAAAGCTGGATTTCTCATTGCATCGGCGAGTAGCTAGAACAGACAAACAAAACATTGTGATAAGATATAATGAATTCCAATAATGGAAACAAGACAAAATAATCTTGACTGAGACTCACGGTATCTATTGATCGTAACATTCCAACAGCAGATTGTGGCGAAAATTTCACAGAATCAAGTATGGCTTGCACAGAAGGTACTTCTACGTCTGGCAGTGTATCATCAAACACGTTTTCATCATGAACTGCAAACTTGAGCCCAGACGCCAGCGGCACTCCATCAACTCCAGGGGCACTTATTCTGAGTTCGGCTGAAAGGTCGTAGCCTATCTTCCTCTGGAAATAAAATGATGTGCCTTCCACCTGATTAAAAAATTCTTCTCCGTAATTACAGGTGCTATCGCTACAGTGTTGAAGCACTGTTTGTCCTTGAAAATTTACCTCCCCGATACCCATCACTTCAATTAATCCAAAATATACTGTTGTGTCAAAGTCACTGTCACCAGCAATTTGAACTGAAATGGGATCAAAATTGATGCCAAAGTTATCATTATTCACAGTAATGTTCACCCCAAATACTAGAGCACCCTTTAGTACGATGTTCCCATCAATGTTTATGTCAATGCTATCCTCAATTCCATCAAGCAAACCTTTAGCATTGAGAGCCTCGTCTAACTCAAATTCCAATGCAAAGCAAAGTGTGAGGACTAAGTCATCTCCACTGTAGTCAATATTGGTCAAGATAGCCTTGTTATTCCCTTCGCAAATGTGTCCTCTTGCGGCATCAAACTGTGAAGGATCAGGAATGGGAGGGACTTTGCTTGGATCATCGTTAGGTCTTGCTGTTTGTTGGAATGCCTGCCGCATCTCATTCTTCAGTTCAGACAACAATATTACATTGCATTTCAATGTTTGACAAGAGCCTGGATATGTATTTGTGCCCTGAAGGTTGTTTGCCCAATCAGTGAGATCAAACAATTGAGCAAGGGTCTGTCCTGGTCCAGCAATTCATTCATTCATGCTCTTCTTGACAAGGGGGATAACCTCTTTGAGAGAATCAAAATCATTTAGAAATGAAGTCACTGTTTTCAGTTCTTTTGCTGCCTTTCTAACCAATGAAATATTGATCAAAGCATCAGTTTCAACATTGATAGTTGACTGTTTGTCATCAAGTAAATTCTCATCCTTGTATTTAATGTGAACTCCAAATCCATATCCAATCACATTGGCTACAAAGACTGGAAGATCTACCTCCAAACTTGCAGCGAGTGATGTTGTGATTGCTGAAGTTAGATCATGTGGACTATCAATGAGCAAAGGTGTATTTGATATGCTGGCTTCAATATTGACAAGAGCCTTGGCTTCAGTGATTCCAATATCAAACAACTGTTCTCCTATGTCTTCTATTCTTGTAGACCATTCTTTGAGTCCAAAGAAGCCTGTCAAATCAAACTGGTTGATCTCGATGAAAGGTTCTGGGAGGCGGTTTGCTGCTTGATCATCAAACACCCGATCAAGTAGTAATCCAAAAGAAACATCAAGTTTCACGTTTGTACTAATCACAATACTTTTCTCAAGATCTTGAGAAAGCTGCTGAGCTGTAGAGGCGAATGAGAAGCCACCCAACTCATCAGTGGCATTGTCTCCTAGGGTCTCACGCAAGAAAGATTTGAGCAGACCTTTGGTGCTAGTTGTTGCACTGTCATCAGAATCAAAGCCAAAAACTACACCAAACAGAAGGTGTTTCTTTGGTCCTTTACCTAAGCCAAAACACCCATCACCAAAGTTGAAATCAAATTTCAAGCTCATCAAATTATTCACTTGCAGCTCAAGAATAGGCTTGTATTTATGACAGGTGTTTCCAGCTGCATCACAGAACTCAGAGACTGATGGACAATCATCATCACTGCAACATGCAAAAAGACACTCGCATTTTTTTGTGGTTGCATCACAGACCTCAAAGCCCGTTCGACAATCACCATCATTTCTACATTCATTTACATCAACACAGCATTGTATGTCGCAATTTTCCCCAAAATTCTCACACCCATTGCCAGGAACTAACTCTTTTCCTCCTTGACTAAGGCACTCCATGTCATTGAGACATATTCCAGAACGTGAATGATCAGGGTTTGTAGCATTGCATCCCATAGG
>JALLOZ010000148.1:0-15451 GCA_036939875.1 Thalassiosira pacifica
TCTTCATTTTTGATTTTATTGACTTTGACACTGCTTTGACAAGATTTTTTCGGAAGCTGACATAATATCCACACTGTTCGCGGCCTAGGAGATGCTTTCATGTATTCTTTGATGCTCAATTTTTAATTCACTTGTATGAAAGGTCTTTGCGCCCTATATTGTTCATCAGGCATGAAGCCAAGCAGTGATTGAGTCACATGGTGCAATGCTTGTACGAAGATGTTAGTGTAGCCTCTCAAGTCTATCGTGCTTTGAAAGAGCCAGGCATTCATCACATGATGTTGACTACAAATGAAACAGGATACACAGCAGAACCAAGAATGTTGATGGAGTTGATATAATTTGATTTATAATCCGTAGTAAATTTACAACAACCCATGGAGCATTGCTATGGAGTATCCCCATGACGAATCCAGGACAGAGAAAGAGAAAGAGGGTTCCATTCAAGCTCCAGTACCATAGAATCCAGAAGTCTCCTTAAAGTTTCAATATTCGATAGAAATTTCTTGACTTGTTCACAATTACCTAAGCAATACATGCCCTCCTTCGTTCAACAGCCCGCATACCCTTATTTCTTCTTCCCAAATTTGAGACCAAACACGGACTTTTTCTTCTGTCCTATAGATCGCCTTGGCGCTGGGTCAGGCGCTGGGGCAGGAGGGGAGGATGCAGCTGCAGCAGGAGCTGGTCGAGGCGTACGTATAGCAGGGGCAGGTGGAGCCTGTGGAGGAGGAGGAATGGTTATTGCAGGGGGAGGAGAAGGAGCTGCTGCCACGATGCGGGCGGGGGCGGGCTCCTTCACAACCTTGGGAGCTTGCACAATGTCGGGCGCAGGCCCTCGGACAGGTGCTGGCTCATGTTCCTCCACCACAGGAAGTATTTTTTCTTCCACCTCAATAACTGTAGGCACCATCTCCCTCATGGGGGACTTGGCAGCCAATCCTGTTTCTGCCTCAGCCAATAACTCATGTCTGTGCTTCATATGTTCGTCTGTGTAGGTGTTTATGTCAATAGTGTTGGTTGCCATTTGTCCAAGGGTAGGCCTATCAAAGACAGGAGCCACTCCTGCCAGTTTTCCAATCCCAAAGAATGGATGTTCGAGGACTTCACGCATGGATTGTGCACGGGCATTTGGATTGGGATGTAATAGCTGTCAAGAAAGAAGGAAGCCATTGATTTGTGAGACAAAGTGCCGCAGAATTATGCTGAATACTTGTGAGCTTGTGCCCGTCCACGATATAATTCTCTTACCATTTTCACTAAATCCCTTGCATGGTCGCTATTATCAATATGCCTCAATGCCTTCCTCAAACTACGTTCATCCCACTGTCCCACCTTGAACAACTCTGCTGTCGTCAATGCCCTTTTCGCCTTATGAATAGACCTGTACGGAGAAAGTGGCAATCGTGCAACAGCCTCGTAGAATACGGTACCATAGGCCCAAATATCATAGGTGACATCACTCGCAATAGACACGACTGCTGCACCAACGTTCTTGTCTCCCAAGGACACATTACGAGTCTCCAAACTGACAGCCTCGGGAGGATGGAAGAATCCCCTCTTTGGATCCGTCATTGCGCCAATGTTTACACTTCCTCTGATACCCAAGCTCTTCCACCTGTTACCAAATTTGGCTGTATTATGTGAGCCAAAATCACCATGGATGAGCCCATGCTCGTGAATGTGCAGAAGGGACATGGCAATGCCCTTCAAATCCTCCATGGGAAAAGTACCACCACTCTTGCGTGTGTCCAGTATCAAGTTTTCAGCAGTAATATCAGCTGCCTCCATGGTGATGCAATAAGAAGGATCTGCCATTGCCTCGGAATAGGCTGCATGTTGCATGGTGTGGTGAATACTTAGGATGGCAGGAACGTAGTGACGAGAGAGATCATAGTCTTTCCTTTTTGACAGCTCTGCATCAACAATGTCAGATCTTGCAGTCAGCTTGGCAATAACTTTCTTGCCCTTTTCGTTCTGAACAAATTCCAACTTTTGCTTGGCATCCATTTCATCCAGATCGGGCACCACCTCATCGTCTTCCACAACCTCCATATCATCCCAAGCCTCCACATCATTATTTTTGGTCTTATCATCATCTTTGTACAAAGTCGTAAAGTATCCAGGCTTTTCCTTCGGGGGAGTGAATCTCAACGCATAGAAAATTTGTGTACCGCTCTCCTTATCCTCAAAGGCAGGAGTTTGATCAACCACCTCCAAAGTGTGGAATAGACGGAACATTACACGGAATTCGTGCTTGCACAATGGTGTCGCCGTAGCCAAAGGAATCTCGCCACGCTTGTTCTCCACATGGGCCAATGCCAACACCTGGGGTTGACTGCATTGCTGAAGCACCTTCTCAATGACACTATGATACATATCCTTAGCATCGCTCACCAGATGATTCCATGAGAATTGATGCGACACAAGCTTCGCTTCTGCTTTTTCCTTCATATCAATGGGCATGTCGCGCTTGAGCAAGTCGTAGATGATGGTTTTGGAATGGCGTTGACGGGTTGCCATTTCAATGGGGAACATCCCCGTTCGTTTGTCTACTGCCACAATGAGCTAGAATAATAAAAAAGACAAAGACGAAAAGAGTCAGAATGTTGAGCACAAGGCAAACACTAGAAAGCCAAATGACGAGTAGACCACATGAGATATGTAAAACTTACATCAGGAGCGTGATTCATCAAGCCCAAAATAGTCTTATCGTCCGCATGATGCTGAAATGCCAAGAACAGGGGACTATGCCCATCCCTGCCATTCTGCACCTTGGCCGCATCGGGATTGTGCATCAACAGAGTCTTAATCACCTCAGGCTTGCACTCGTGTTTCAGTGCCACGCTCAGTGGCAAGTCCCCGTACATGTCAGCACGAGTGGCAGCAGTGGGATATGTGTCCAGCAAAGCTTGTACCACCGCTCCAGAAACTTGGGTGCCATTGCGCAGTAGCAGGTGGATGGGGAGGTCGCCATTGGCATCAGACTTCTTGGTGGAGTTGAAGTTGCTGGAGAGCAGCGCGGTGATGAGGGCTCCTGAGGCGTTGGTGCGGCATGCGACATGTAATGGGATGCCACCCCCACTCCTTCCTGTGGGCCGTAACATCATCGTATCAGCCCCCTCAGGATGCTTGGCCAACAATGATTTGATGGGCACCAGCGCATCATGCTCAGCCGCCATGTGCATGGGAAGCCGTCCCTCGTAATCAAACACATCCTCACCTCCAGGGAAGCACTTATAAGTCTTTTCAAACGCCGTGTGTAGATTATGTTGTGCCAGAATGTGCAATGGCAGCATTCCTGTGCCCTCCTCTGGTTGCTTGGCCAGGTTTTCATGCTCCTCCATCAACTCAATGGCAACATCCCACTTTTCCTCTTGTAATAGGTTGAACATTTTCTTGGTGGCAGTGAGCATCTCCGCGACCTCCTCCACAGTGGGACCAGTGCGTACCACCACCACCTGTTCATTTGCAGCTCCAGCAGCCATTGCAGCGCCAGCTGCTGCAGCTGCTCCCAAGGCAGCAGCATTTGCCAGATCCGAATCCTTCAAGGCCTTGCCAAGCTTGACACCATCAGATGGCCAGATATCCTCCAGATGCAACCTTGCCAAGGAACCTCTGGTGAATGACTGAATGGTCACAGCAGCATCAACCATCCTCTGCTTCCTATCTGCACCTAGATTTCTGAACTTGTACCTCCTGAACGCCAATTGGATTGTAGTGGAAGCCCAACGTTCGACACGAACCTTCTTCCGTGCGCGAATTACCTCAAGATTGGCCAAGAAGTAGCGTATCATGGCCTGGCATTTAATGGTGGCTCTCCTGAGTCTCAAGTACCTCAAACGATGCACGCGGCCTCTCATCTTGGCCTGGATGACCCTGGCCGACTCGCCCAGAATGGCCACCCTCAGACTTTCAATGCGATCAAACGCCTCGCGGCGCAAGAACACCTTGGTACGACCCAGTTGAAGGCCGGCAACGGCGCATCGCGTTCCAAAGTCGAGACGGTCGAATTCCTCCTCGGTCTCGGGGATTTCAATGTTGCTTTGCGCATTCATCTTGCGCTTTTTCTTCTTTTTCACCATGCTTTCAGCAGTCTTTTTCCTAATGTACTTCCCGGATGGCTGACAATGGAAAAGTATGAAGACAATTTGGTAATGTAACAGGGTTAGTTGTACTGACACGGAGAAAATTACATAATACCAACGCATCGCATACCATGATGTGTTAGTTCCATAAGAAGTACTCACCCTCCTCTCCAACTCCCGGGTCTCAACTACCGCATCTCTTGCCTGAACCTTCTTCACATCCGCCTCCCAAACGTGCTTGGCAATAAATTTGACCAGTTGTAGCATATCCTTATTCCTCTTCGTTCCATCCTGTCCCAGATCGCCCAACATGTAATACCTGCTCATGAATTGACCATGAGGGTAACGAGTGGGGTATCCCGCCCTACTGACTCTCACCGCCTCGAGAACACCAGAGTACCTGAGCTGCTCTACGATTTGTTTCGGGTCGAATTCATCGGGGAGGAGTTCGTCGTTGGGCTTGAGGCAGCGAATGTAGTGGGGAGCCGTGGAATCGATGAGGCGGCGTAGGTCCTTGAGCTGTTCGGAAAATTTACCACCCACGGACTTTGTTGCGACGGATCCTCTTCCTCCTGCTCCTTCGGCACGGACGAAACTCTGGAATGAAAAAATGATGGAATGCCATGGAGATGGTGTGTGAGTCATAATGAGGGTATAGTTTTTATACATGACAAGAACATAACAAAGTCAGTCAGAACATACCTGCAATTTTCCAACAAGTCTAAAGTCACTACTCATCAACAACTCGACACTCGCCGCCGGCAGCTGATCCTTATTCTTCTCCACCCATTCCTCCGTGCTATACTCCACCCACCCGGCATAATGATCCACGCTAAACTTCCTATACGGCTTCTGCTGCGGAGTCGCCTCGAATCGATCGTGGGGACCGCACCGCATGTACAGCTGCTGCACGAATTTATCGTCCGATCCCCATTCCACAATGCACTGTTCGTCCAACACTGCCAGGACTCCGACGCGTCTCATGTCGATCAGGTCGAGCACGTCCTGGTTGTCGGGAAAGCTGATGAATTTCCAGAGGATGCCCTCGCGTTCGTATTCCTGCTGTTCCATTTTGAAGACGTGTTTGTTAAAGTGCTGCTGGAGGGTTTCGTTGGTGTAGTTGATGCACAGCTGTTCAAAGGTGTTGATTTCGAAGGTCTCGAAGCCGAAAATGTCCAATACGCCAATGCATGCGCTCTGGTCCTTCCCCCCTCTCCTGTCCCTGCTGGGCTCGTTGTGAATGCTCTGATTGATCACCTTGACAATGTAGTCAAAGTTGGCTCCGTAGATACTCTTGATCAACGCCTCGGAAGCCTTGTACGCCTGCTTGGCATTCAATTCCTTTGTAATATTCCCCTCCTTCAGAAACAGCACTCGCGACGTCAACGAGGCGGCCAGCTGTTCGTACGAGACTCCCAATAAAGAGGCGACGGCCAACGAGGCCTCGTTCTCGTCGAGGATGCAGGTTTCGCCTCGGTTGGTTTCTGTGAAAGTCATGTTTCCTGCGTAGAGGACGGCGACTACGAGGCGCATTATGTCGCGGATCATGGATGAGTTGAATCCCATGATTGCCTGACGAGGATGGGGAGTTTTTATAGTTGGAGATGGTTGTGTTAGCCGAGTACATAGATCATGGACACACCTCATTTCATTCATTCATTTTTCGGTCTCTACTAGTCACGAGACATAAAAGCCCCCCCTTACATCCCCCATAAGACACCCCATCTTGACATGATAACCCTATGTAAATACAAACTATTAAAAAAACTCACCATGGCATCCATCATCTCCATATGCATATCAACATCATTCACCATATCCCTCCTATCATACGTCCCACTCTGATTCACCAACGCGAAATCCTCCAACTGCATATCCCCCAAGAAGTACTCGTCCCGTTCCTCCTCACTCGCCGATTCCAGAAATTGATAAAACACGTGAAAATTACGCTCCCCCTCCGTCTGATGAATGAGACGCACTTTTTCCAACAAATACGTATCGATGGAAGCTCCGGTCAATTTCCCCGCGGGACTGAATCGAATGTCAATGTACTTGCCGAAGCGGGAGGAATTGTCGTTACGAATCGTACGCGCATTCCCGAACGCTTCCAAGATGGGATTGGAATCGAGAACCTGCTGCTCCACGCGTACATCATCATCGGGCAAATTGTCCAAATCGATTCCGCTCTTGATATCGGCCACCTTGCTCAGCATGGCGAAGTAGTTCAATACGATTTTGGTCGTGACGGTCTTTCCGGCACCACTTTCTCCGCTGACTAGAATGGATTGATTGGTGGCAGTTTCGTCGTCGTCGCTGGAGCCCTTGACTTCGTTGTTGCGCCTGCGCTTGGCCATTTCTCTGCGTGCGGCTCCCCCTGCGATGTTCATTTCGATGCCCCTCATCATGGCCCTGTAGGCATCATCGGCGGTCAAGTATGCGTGGGGGGGAAGGCGCTTTCCGGTATCGACCACCACGGCCTTTTTCTTTTTACCCTTCTTGTTCTTCTTGGGTTCATTATTATTGTCTATATTGACATATCCCATTTCACCTTGTAAACGATATTGCTCCATCACATCGTCCGTATAGAGCGGCATGCTCTTGAAGGGGTTGATGGCAATCAAGATCGGACCAGTGGAAGTGTAAATCACATCCGAATCGTAACGCAATCGTAACGCGTGCAAAATGGCCGGTTCGTGGAGGTGCGTCAACCCGATCAAATCATCCACCCCTCCCACGATTTGGGTAGTAGAGGCCTGATCTCGGATTTTGATATCCTCCAACTCGTCACGTTCCGCGCTCTCGATGTCAATCGTCAATATAATCTCGAACGGTTCAATGTCCGCGTAATATCCGTCCCCGCCCGAGATCTCATTGGAGCGATGCATATCCTGATCGTAAAAGGGAGACAAACATCCCGAGCTCTGTCTGCTGACCTCGCCCGAATTGACGCCCATGTTGGCAGAGCGGGGATCATCTCGTAAGGTGACCTTGAGGACGGTGATGCCTTTGATGACGACTTCTTCGCGGTTGTGGACTAGGGCGGGGACCCAGCCCCAGCGGGAGGCGGTGGAGCGGAGCCAGACTGGTTGCCCCTTCTCCATATTGAAGGGTAGTTAGTTCGTTCGTTTTTAGTCGGAGGTTGATTGATTGATTGATGCTGGTGTGGAGGAGGAAGAGAGGACTGATGCGGTGCTGGCAGTGCTGGCTTTAGTTTTATTAGTTTTGTTTTGTCTGAAGTCGTGAATCGTGAAGGTGTTGCGCTTGCGCTGTTGTTGTTGTTGTTGTTGCATGCAGTGTTGTTGTTGGCTGTTTCAGATTTTTGTTTCGTGCTGTTTTGTGCGTGCATGTCATGTGTCACACTGTGTCATGTGTCATCAGTCTTGCATTTTGCACTAGCTTGGGGGAGCGGAGCGAGGGCGAGGGCAGTGGATTTTTGGTGAAGGCAAGGGAAGTAAATGGGAATTACATATCACTATACAGCATTATCCATAACTTTGACGGTTTTCATATAGGTGTTGCAACATATATATATACATAGCTTGGAGTTTATCTAAACCCTGACATTGTTCCCTTTTATGAAAACTCTTGGGGAAGCGGATCTTGCCAATCGATTTGAGGGTTAGCTAAATTTAATCTCTTCAAGAGATGATCTGCTTCTTTTTACATAAATAGGTTTATTTCAAATATATTAAGAGAGTTACCACGAACATAGGAAAATGAATATAAGATACAGTATTTCATTAATTCTATTTCGCGAAGCCAATTCATGTGCACGAAAAATCATCAAAGGGGGCAAAAGGGGGTCCCTCAAATCAATTGCTACTTGCGTAGGAATAGTAACCCATGACATTAGAATGCGCCCCGTTCGCACCAGTTTGCAGTTCGCACCTAACATTTTGAATCTGAGACACATATCATAGAGAAGCACATACGTGCCGCATGCTGTCACCAATCCGTGATTGAGGAGAGAACTCCACTACACTCCCTTCGTTTGTCAAAATATGAAGCGGAAAAGCTGACGGACATGAAAGAAAAATCAGACAGTGCTTCATCATCAGGTTCATCATTGTCTCAAGCCGGGATAATCTATTATTTCCTCATTAATTGTACATGGATTTTTTTACTGTATTCTCTATTTGGTACTTACTTAGTCACGGCCTTTCAAGACAAATGCTACTGAGTGTGGGCTAGAAGGAGATGGGTGGATGAGCTCTAGGGGGGATGGGCCGCCGGGCTTGGGCGCTAGCACTGGCAAGCGTTGCAACCGTATTTTTCACAAAGCAAGTACCCACTATATTAGATATATTTCAGAGGTGGAGGCTGTAAGCCTTGGTGATCACCAGTTGGAGTGATTGCAATGTTAACTGACATAGGTTTAGCGTATGTAGGAGTAAGCATAGAAAATGGCAAGTATTGTCATGTTTCCAGCGCTACCAGCGCATCAATGCAGTTGCCACAATGCGGGGGGGCAAAGATTCCGTATTGCCTGATCGTGCACACAGTAGGCATTGGCCCTGCATTGTCAAGGAAAAGGAAGGGCTGACATGGAGTGTAATTGAAAAGGATCTTTTAACATTGGTCCCCATTGTCTGTGTGGGTCAATGAGGACTGTGACTAGAATCGTCTTGCGTTCCGGTAGCTCACAAAGGAGGGCGTCATACAGGATGTCACTAACTGTAATGATTGTGTCTGTAGCTTGCTAAAAAAGCTTCTTCCACTTGTATACATGTAAGTATTGTTGGACAGCGGTCATTTTGAGTTCTTTGGTATTTTTGGAGTCATTGAGCAGCAAATGCTTCACCAGCTTGATGTAGGTGAATCTAGGGACTGAATGCTCCCATCGCTTGATACCAAGCCAGTGTGTTACATACTCAGCTTGGTCATGGACAAGATTCAGTCCATGGTGACAATTGGTTAGGCAGTGGCTATGCCATCCCAACAGTAGCAGTAGTTATGCATATGAAGTCAGAGTCAGTGATTTAACTGAACACATGATCTCCCCAGCAGTAATCAGTTTTATGGGTGGCCCCAAATCAGCAAGTTGATGGGTTGTTGGAATCTCAAATTGGTAGCCAAAGCTTGCAAAACAGCATCCATGAAAAGTATTGTTGCATATACAAAGTTGGAGTTACAGTGTGACTGTGAGTTGTAGCAATAAGTGGGTATGACCTGTGGGGTGTGGGTCGGGAGGATGCTGGTAAGATGATCAAGGTGATCTAGGGATTGTGATAGAGAACATGGGTATAGAGCATATCCACCAGTCCTGTGCAATAGTGTTGCCTGATATGGCTGAGTGCACTGTGAGTAGAAAGCTTGTCAGGGAATTGGGTGATCCACTCATTTTCTAGGCATCCCTTGGTGAGTGTAAAACTTTGAGGTGACATGATGGATGAGAAGTTTGAATCATTAAAGTTCTTTAGATTTAGAATAAGGGTTGGGAGCTGAAGGATGAGATCATTGATTATATGATGCAGCTGTATTTATTCCACTGAATCAGTCTACTAGCATTGTGTTCATGTAATAGCTTATCCAGTGGTTGGAATACCTTGAACAGGACCAGTGGTGTAAAGAAGGGTGAGACTTTATTTGAACACTATACAAGGTTACTCAATAATCTTGAAACAGAAAATTTAATTTTTACTGTTGGGCATACACAGTAGACTTTGAAAGTCTATGTGTAAACTTTCAATAAAAATTAATAAACTTGGAAATATTAAGACAGACATTTTCAGTTAACGAGTTAAACTTCGTGCAAGCTTCAAATACTACTAGGTGTACACAGTAAAGTTAGAAAGCTCATACATACAAACTTGAATAAAGCTAGTAAACTTGAAAATATGAAGTCATTTTTTCCAGTTTGATTGTAAACTTGAAATTATTTTGTAAAGTTCCTATGTAAGCCTTACAGTTCACTGCTATTTATACACAGCAAAGTTAGAAAAATCATGACTAAACTTTGAACACAGCTAGTGATCTTGAAAATTATAAGCATTTTTGCTAGTATTTTAAAAAAGTATGTATAAGTGCTAAAATCATATTAGTAGTATTAGAATCAGATTGTTTCAAGTATTTATTACTTTCTGCACAAATTGATGGATACAATACTCCTATGTGTCAACTATATCTATCTCCCACACAGAGTGTTTACCCTTAGTCTGACCAAACCCAATATTGAACATCATCCACCAACTCAAAATCAGATGGATCGTCCACTCACTGGTGTCACTCACACTCACACTCACACTCACACTCACACTCACACTCACACTCACATTGACATTCTACCTCCTCGCTCCTCCATCTACCGCTCTTGTATTGTCCTCTTTGAATGCACTATAATGACATCAGAATGATAAATTTGATTAGTATATTAATACATATGATTGCTTACAAAAATAAACCTCATCAATTTTATGGTAGGTATGGTTGGAAAGGATTGTGATTATTGTGATAATATAGAATATCATACTAATAAAGAACTCGCATTATGCTTAATAAAGTCATCCTTTTCTTTCTTTTTGAACAACCCTCCTGTATAGTATGGTGCTAAAACATGAGATTGGAGAAAGTATGCATAAAAAGAGAGATTTTTTGGTCACAGATGTTATGATAACTCAAAGGATATGATGATCTTCTTGGCCCCTATTGCTCTCATGATAATCAAAAGATGGAGATGAGTAGTTGTTATCTCTTGAATGGGATAAACAGATTTTAAAATATGACACAGTGGGATGATAAAGGATTCTGTCTGCTTCATGGTGATCTAATACTATACTGTCAATAATGAAAATGGTTAGTGGATCAAGAGAATTGGCAAGAAATACCAAGTATAAAACAGTTATGGACTTAACATTGATGCCCCTAGACAGTAAGCCCAATCAAGTTTAAACTGAAACCAAAGATGTCGTATCATGAAGATGTACTGATATATGCCTACCCTATATTGCTGATTTTGCCTGAAATCAAATCCGTGGCGCCACTAGAATTCACGGTGCCAACCAATTTGATTGTACCATTGCTGGAGGAGTGATAGTAACAGGTTGAATCCACACAATGCCACTAAATTATGCAATTATCTCATGGAACACAATTACAAATCCATGCCACATGATCACTTCACCAATTGTGCCATTTCCGCACTAAAGCAAAAGCTACAGCGCAAAGTCACAGCCACAGAAAAATGAAACACTGCCAGAGTTGATATTGTGATAGATGCACCAAGTGCTGCAAATAACTCCTGATGAGCTTGTAGCCAACAACTCCTGAGAAAACATCTGAAGAAATCAATGATATGTATGGTTTTGGTGATCAGAACAATGAAGGGGTAATTATTGAAGAAAATAAACAATGGCATCTTATCTGCATTGATTGTAATTCAGATTAGATGTTGGTGTTGATCTCCAGATGGTGATATCAACAGGAAATGCTGTTACTTTTGATAGAACAATGACAGAGGCAGGTGGATGACATAGTTATAGGATGGCAGATGACATATAGGCATATAGGAATATATGTTATAGTTGATGTGTGCAGGCAGATGGTGTCTTAGATCATGTGTGGATATATCATGGTGTCATTGGTTTGTATATACAAACTATTGTATGTTAGCAATTGTTTTGCATTAATTTTGTTTGACGAATCAGTAGAAGAACCTCTGGTTGTTATTATGCTATTTCTCTATGCATCACAATCATTTTTTGATGTTTGCTCATGCTTTG
This sequence comes from Thalassiosira pacifica, assembly GCA_036939875.1. NCBI lineage: Eukaryota > Bacillariophyta > Thalassiosirophyceae > Thalassiosirales > Thalassiosiraceae > Thalassiosira > Thalassiosira pacifica. The sequence goes on from JALLOZ010000148.1 coordinate 11,807, forward strand.
ACCATGCTTTAATGGGTGCATGATTATTTCCAGATCCAGGATGACTCCTGAAAAGAAAGACCCAAGATACAAGCTGTTTGACCTGCTACACAGCCCATGGATGAACGGACCAGGAAGGTTGATGGATGCATGGATAGGATAGGAACAGACTGAAAGCCATGGAGCTGTAGCTACATTTTACATATACCAAAGTATCTCAAAACTCAGCATACCCAAGTATCAGTGTGAGTTTATCTGAAATAATATACCCTCCCTTGTGACTTTTCCCACAAGAACCTAATATATGTAATATTGGAAATAGGATACAATATTAGCCTGATCAGGTCAACGAGCCAAATGATACATCACTTGGGGGGGCAATTTGGGGTACTTTTACATACCTCATGAAGGAATTAATACTGTAAAAAAGTCTGTCGATAACATTTTGTGTTTACACTTCAAACTTTCAAAGACTGCCAAACAATGGTTTTAGAGTTTGATAGAACTGAAACTTGTTTGCCATAAAATTTCACAATAGAAGTTGTAAATTTTCAGTTTAATAGTAAACTTCTAATTTTTATGTAACATTGAACTTGAAATACTACTGACTATGGTATACATTTATTTACATTGCAGTATTTATAGACTGTAATAAATGTAGACAGGATATAGTATTAGACTTTGAAACAGCAGTTGTAAACTTTGTCATCGTGTATGTATACTTTGTAATAACAGCTGTATATTTTGGAACAACATATGTATACTTTGTAACAAATGTCATAAACTTCTAATTTATCTGCAACTGAAACCTATCAATAATAATAGTGAATTTGTAATGTTGCTGACTCAACATTTTATTTACAGAATATCATGTACAGACTGTAGTAAGCTTAAATAGGTTTTTGATGTGGGTAACACAGTCCTGTGTGTCAAGGCTATGCCATGATCTATCTTTCCAGTAGCAATGTACCTTGTTACTAGATTTTACTAAGAGGAGAATTTCTTAATAGGAGAATTTGACTTATCTATTTATCTCTAAATAGATCCGTATGTCTCTGACAAAATAGGAGCAAATGAAATAGTGCAAGCTATCTTAATATTAACAAATAAAAAGCATCCCAATATCCAGCGAGTATCAGCGAGCAAATCATTGTTTGTTTTGTTGTTTTTCTATAGAATTGCCTATTATTCCTATGCTGATATCTCAGGTTTGTAAAAATCATGTTCCTGTCAACTTCTGGTGATGATTTCAGATAAGTTGCAAATTTCTGCCATGTGCTTTGTGCTTTGTAGCTGTAATTAATAGGAGAATTTTGATATTCTTCTATTAAGAAAAATCAGTAGCTTGCTTCTTGGGCTGAATATAACATGTGCACAATGCCAAGTAGTTTGGACTATCATTCTGCTATTGTAGCCATCAGCTCATCTTGTAAAATACTGTTGAAGATGTTTTTGAGATTGAGGAAATAAACACCACATAAAGGTAGCACCTGTCTAGACTCAGGCTCTATGATGTCATGATCTATGCCCAGTTGCACCATCTTGATGAAGAACTCTATCTCTCCATTGATTCAAATCAAAAAGTTGTATGTTAGTGTGTCCAATACAAAGCACTATCAGAAAACAATCATGCTACTATGACTAGCTCATGGATGATGTAGAGCCAAGAGAATGCTGATGGGCTGGGGCTTGATGGTGATTGGTGGTGTCTTTGTATAGAAACAAGAAGTAAGTTTCAGTAAAGTAACCACACACTTCAGCTGGGACTTTACCTTGGAAGACCAAGTCAAAGATGTGTCTGATATCTGTATTGTCTGATGCTATATTCAGACACCAATTATTAGGATCCTGGACACAATTACAGATATGGCACCATTTTAATTTTATCAATGAATATATGGACTCATCAAGGTTAGAGCACAGATTCTAAAACCTAACACCATGCTTAAAAAGTCTGGGTGGTGACCCATCCATGAAACTTGGGTGGGTGGGTGTATAAAAGTTGGAGATCTGGACCTGCTTGTCTTCTCCAATCCCCCTGGCCCCTGGTACAACAACACAGCAATCAGCCAAAAAACAACAACCCAGCTGATGATTGCTGATGCATTACCTTACCCATATCTCACCAAATAGGGTCATGCAGTGGCTTAAATCAAAGCCACTGCTCTCCTCTATCAGCAGGGTATGGGTAATTGGGCAGTGTCAGGCTAAATGGTGTTCAAAACATCAAGGATTGAGCTAATGCATCTCAATGTTGTTGAGATCTATTGCTTTAGATTTGTGGATAAAAATAAAAGAATTATTAGATTTGGAATTATAATTGAATCTAGCCAAGTTACTACCCCTTTGTTCAATGTATTTGCTTGTCATACAGCATGGTATATTGTGGAGCTGCTATAAATGACGGAAACTACATTTACATTGAGAATTCTTTGCTTGGTAATTTGTTTAAGTTTTGGGCCATAAATTCTTGTTTTAGCCCTGATCTCCTACCCCAATCAAAATAATAATACTGAGAATCTTACAAAATTATACTATAAATATAACAGAAGTGCATATACGAGGTCTGTTGATTCCCTCAAACCAATTGTGTCTTAGTCTCTCTACTAGGTAGGTCCATAGACCATTGACTGTACTGGATCAAGGAGATTTTCTGCATGGTGACTGCTCTTTGACCAAAGAGGCTGGGATCCGGCTCTACCATGTGGTGATAAGGTGGCTCAAAGCTTGCTTGGCAACGAGCAACAAACAAGGTATCTTGAAGAAGGTAGGTACAGATTCTACACAGAATAGCTCTGTCATGAACCTGCTTACCAATAGTCTAGTATATCAATAAAGGCATCAACCAAGTCCATATTTGATCTTACTATGGTGATCATCAATAGAGATGGGTTTTCATCCCAGCTCGCGGATTTAAACTCACGGATTGATTCCACTTCATATTTTAGATAGCTTGTACATATCTTTTGAACTAATTCTCTTGTATAAATTTGCTTCTAAAATTCTAAAATTCCATGAACCACCTTTAACCGTCCTCTCTCATTTTATTTTTGAGGAGAATTGGTTGGGTCCAAAAAAGTTGGAGACCTACCCTAGACCTCTAGGAGTACATACATGGACATGCACAACCAGGCTTACCCTGCCTGGCACAACAAAACAACAAGCAACCAAAAAGCAACCTGGTGCAAGAATAAAAAATCAACCAAAACGTAACTATCTAGCCAATGATTGTGGATTGATAATCTCGTCTGTACCCCAATGATAGGGTTGAGCAGTAGCGCAAATTAAAACCAATGTTCTTCTCTATTGATGCGTTATGGGTGATTGGCCATTGGTCAGTACAGAGGCTTAAGGTCAGTGAATTGTTGGAAGCTGACCAATAGTAGCTCGGCACAGTTGAGATGCTACCTCTGAAAGACCATATGGCTACCGAGTAATAGTTTTTTTAGATACAACATATGGCTAGTATGTCAAGATCTGGGTAATCATATTTATGACTACTGTAGTAATCACAAAAATATCACTCCGTCACTACTAACTACTGTTAGAGTTGTAATACATCAACCCCCCAGTTTTCACTTACTATTAACAGGACTAAGGGTAAGTAGGAGACGAGATCGTACTCGTATCTCCGCGCGCAACACGAAATACACAAAAAAGGCAAGT
>JALLOZ010000149.1:0-15496 GCA_036939875.1 Thalassiosira pacifica
CTCTTCCGATCTCAAGCAAATGATGCTATCTACAGCTAGCACAGCGCACGTGCAACGTCATGTGTCAAGAACACTATGAGGTTTTGGCGTGCCTCATCCCGCCAAATATAAAGTACCGTAGTTTAAAGAATATAGTTTTTGAAGAATTATGGTTTTCAGGGGACCTGTCGCCTAGATTTAACAATTTAGGTTTTTGGGAAGTTATCATTTTAAGGAATAACGCTGGGAGGACACTGGGTGTCCCTAAGGTAGTTGTGTCCAAGTTTGACACATTCAGGTCCAAGTTGTAGACTCCGATTGAGACTCCGATCAAGATTTCTATCGAGATAGAGACAAATAAATTGCCATAACGTCTCGTACGGGAAGTGGTACATACAGCTGTGGAGGCAGGTAGCAAATAAAAATGCCTTGGGTTGGGTCGGGGGGAGGCAAACTGTCCTACTTTAACAATTAGTGTTTAACAATTGAGGTAAGGTGGGCTACGTACGAAAGTTCCATTGCCTGCCAGAGCAACAGAGGTTCGAAAAGATGGCCGTCGTTGATCCAATGACCAATAATGACGTTGAGGAGAATACATAAATACATCATCGAGGCGAGCATGGTCCATTATTCTTTGGTCTAGGGATTGACACGTGAGTACCAAGAATCAATTCGTAGATAGAGAATATGACACATCCATCATATCGTACAATCTAGAAATCAAAACGACTCGATCGCCTCCCCATGATTGACCAGAAGAGACAATTCATAATACCTCTCTAGAGGGCCACTCGTATCGTCAGCTAACAGTGGTGACGGTCCAATTCAACCTTGGTTAGCCCATTAGAGTTAGCCGACGTGAGATAAGGAGGGCTAGGAGTGCTCCATTGCCTGCCAGAGGCCTACCCGTCTACAACAGAAGTTCTCAAAAATGGGGAGCTGATAACTAACATTTATTGTACCAAATCATTTGCCGATCTACTCATGACACACAGCCACACAGAGCCAAATGATTATTGTCAGTGCACGTCGTGCATAAAACTTTACCATTTGATCATTCTCATAAAATCATTCTCGAGCTGAACAATATTTGATTATGGTCAAGTTACTTCATTCCGTTCTCGCTGTGGCACTTGCATCTTTTGTGCAAGCTTCCGACCACGATGCCATCGGAAGTATTCGCGGTCATGAGTCTGGAGGCAATGCAAGTACCTAGTGACGGGCACGATTATTTTATCTTTGTGTTTACATCTCTTGCTGATGATGCCTGTGGCCCACTTCCCTTCACCTTCTCAGGATAATTCGGAGAGGGAGCTTTGTTTGTCCAGTCCCTCTAATACCTTGACTGGACATTGGCTGGGCATCGACTTGGAAGATGGAACCCCGCAAACTCTATCAATGTTTTGTGACAAGACTCTTTGCAATGTCACCCTGTCAGACAGTAGATTCAGTACCAGTACCTGTGAGAAAGCAATTGAAGGATTCTTTGTTGGTGTTGGCATTGCGACATATATTCCTCGAGAGTCTCTTGGCAATTTTACGATTCCCCTTGATTGTTTGAAAGAAGATGATCTGTTCATTGATACCAGTGGGAATCCAACAGCTGAACTTGATGGCTCCATCAAACTCCTTGATAATGGAAGCATTCTTTGTACAAATGATGGCTTCAGATACTTCAAATACTCAAATGAAGACATCAAAGATTTGACTGGCAACGGTGATGCCATTGGTATTGGCGTTGGCAATGGTGATATTAGTGGGAGATGGCGTACCATTGATTTGGAAGATGGTTCGGCACAGGTAAGTTCATCTGTCCTAGTCAGTTGTCCTTCCATCAATCAAGTTTGCTCATTGTTTATCGCTTTATTGCATCGACAGATTTTGAATATCGCATGTACCAAAGAGACTTGTGACATTGTTCTGGGTGATCAATCTTTCACGTGAGATTTTTTGTAATATTGCATTTCGAGAGTGATCTTCTATTTTAGACTAACATTATATTCTATTGTTTCCTTCAGCACGTGCAAAGAATTCAACGGAAGAGATGTTTTCTCTGGTGTCGGAATTGCCAAGGATGTCCCTCAGGACTCGCTGCATGACTTCGAGATTGATCTATACTGTTTGGCCGAGGGTGAAATCAAGTTTGGAGACGAACCCGATGATACTCTTCCTGGCAATTTGGAACTACTTCAAGATGGCATCATACGCCGTACTGGACCTGGCTATCTCTACGTGAAATCATCTGACACTACTGATAACAATGGGTATGCGAATTCAGCTCTGAAGAACAACCAACAGTTTGTGCAGAGATTCATATCTTCGGATGCTGAAGATGGCTCCCCACAAGCACTCAATCTTCTTTGTAATGAAGGTCTTTGTGATGTATATCTGTTTGACCCAAGCTTTAGTAGTTGTGTCACGCCGACCAACGTAGTTTTTGATGGTGGCTTTGCTGTTGCGACAGAGATTCCTCAAGACTCTCTTCATGAGTTCGACCTTGATCTCTACTGTCCATTTCGACCTGATCAAATTGATTACACAGCACCCACTACGAAACTCAAGGGTAACCTGATCTTCCTTGGAGATGGTGTCATCCGACGGTGAGTGTCAAAATTGCTTATCGTTTTTACTGTTGGAAACCAATATTGCTAACTATGCCTTCCTCCCTCTCGCACTGGTCCCGGCTTCAACTATTTCAATGCATTCAAGCCATCAACCCAAAGCAGGGTACCCGGTTCTGTGGAGTCCTCTGTAACAAGCTCAGGACAAGTTGATAATGGGTCATATGATGCTAATGACATCGGCCTTGGTATTCAAGTAAGAGTTGATGTTTCTTGCTCTGATGGCATCTGTGAGATCATTTATTGGTCTCCTGTTAACTTCGCATGTTTTGGACAGACAGGGAGACCCTTCCGTAAGTAATATTTGATTAGGCAGTCTTCTTTCATCAACATGTTTTCCCTTGTATATAACAACCTCCCTCTTTTTGTTGATCTATAGTTAATGGCGTTGCTGTGAACAAGACAGTGCCTGAAGATTCGCTTGGCTCCTTTGATCTCCCTCTTTATTGTGTGCCACAAGGAAACGGGGCTTCCATTGACTATGAAAAACAAAATCCTATTATGACGCTCAAGGCTAGTCTCGACCCAACTTCCCAACGCAGCCTAGTTGTCCTCTCTGATCAAGGAAATGCATACTTCCGCAAGCCCTTTGATTCGTGCAAGATCAGTAATGATGTTGAGTGAAGTTAGCACTGGCCGGAGTGTCTCGCTCGAGCGAGGTGCCTTTGCTGTGCGCCGTTGTGTGAAACTTGTGAGGTACTCTCTTAGGCATGTCTCTAGGCAGGAGTAGGTAGGCACAGATAGTGTATGATTGCCTCTTGGGGTTTGCCGTTCTGACTTGTGACCAAGTTGCGACTACGACTGCCTATAAATAATACGTATAAAGCAAGAGATTTCTTGTCATTTCTTTCTTGTTCTTCTTGTCTTATCGTGACCACAACGATATTCTATGTCAGAAAAGACAGTTATCATAACTAATTCTAGATGGTAAAATGCCCATGAGCAGTTGTTGTAGCCGACCAACACATAACTATTATTTAATTCCCACATGGTATGAGTGAAATTTGTCATTGTATCATTGTACTCATCCAAAGTATTGTTCCTCCTCAGCCTCAGCCTCCTCATACACGTATCCACCTCATCTGCCTTGTACTCATCAACCTCCTCCATCCCTTCCTCCTTTTCCTCCTCCTCTATCTCATACTCCTCCTACTAGTGCTCATATGCCTCTTCCTGATGATCTTCCTCCTCATCCTGAATTGAAACAGTAGATCAATTGATTGATAGATCAATATAAGGTCGATAGATCAAGAAGTAGATCCATCAACATATCCCTAGATTGATGTATCAAACTATCAACAGATCTTTAAATTAGGTTATATTGATAGATTAATATATCAATGGATCTATAGAATTAGATCAACATAATTAAGTAACACTTTTTTCAAAGAAAATAATTATGTTAAAACAAATAAGTCATTACTTTATTTTTCATTTGAAGGCGCGGTCCTCCTCCTCAGCCTTAGTTCCTTCTAATCCTCCGACCTTGCGTTCCTCCTCCTAGTCCTTGCATGCCTCATCTTCCTTGTATCCCTCCTCCTTACTTCATGCTCCTCCTCCTTGTCACCTCCGCCTCCTCGTACGCCTCATCTTCTATGTATTCGTTCTCCTTGCTACATGATCCTCGTCGTCACGCCATCTCCTTCCATTCCTTTTCGACATCCTTGCTTTCTGCTCCCTCCTCGCCACCTTCACATCCTTCTATTCCTCTTCTTCCTCCTCCACCTTGCTTTCTGTTCCCTTCTTTTCCATGCCACCTCTGTCTCCGTGTCTTCCTCTTGTCTCCACCTCTTCATGCTCCTCTGCTTTCCATCATAATCATCCTCATCCTTGCCGCCTCATCGCTCCTCTTATTCATCCTCCTCCTCCTTGCCTCCACCTTGTGCTCCTCCTCCTTGCCGCCTCCTCGCTCCTCATCCTTGCCTCGTCACTCCTCCTCATGGTTGCCTCGTACTCATCCACCTTGCCACATCCTATTCTTTTGCCTCATCGCTCCTCCTCCACCTTGCATCGTCGCTCCTCCTCCTTGTCGCCTCCGCCTCCTCGTCGACACTCCTTCCTCCTTGTCGTCTTCCTCATCCTTTCGCCAAGCTCCCAATCTTTAAACGGAAACGAATTGAAATTATTAGATAAAATTGAAATGATGCAACAATAAACCAGGAAAAGAGACTTACCAGACCCCACCACCACGCTGGGCGTGCTACACAATGCCCGTCAATTGAGTGGTCAACGTGGTGCGTTCCGTCGATGCAACATGGGAAGGCCGCAACCCCGTTTTGCAGACGAGGAATTGCGCAAAGTTGCTTGAGCTCAGCGAAGTTGAGCTTGAGGGCGTACACTGAGGGTTGGCGCCAACAGCAGGCGATGATGGGCGTGATTACTGCCGCGTCGGAGGGCATTGAAGTTGCCGTTCCTCCTTGAAGGAAGAGGACACGGTAACTCTATTGATGCAATTAATGCATCTATCAATGGTGATTTTGATGGCAGCGGCTGCGCCATGGTCGGGAGCTAATGGCCAGTCATACACCTCCACCGACAACACTAGCAAAGTTAGTGCAATTGTCTTGACGGGGCGACATGCCCAGGGGAGTTGTTGATGTCCCCCCGTCAAGACATTCCTTGATATATGGTCAAGGGGCTGGGTGGAAGTGCACGATGGGAGAGATTATGGTCGGGCGGTTTCAAAAACGTTGGCGGAAATTGACGTCCCCATCGGTCGTCCATTGAGCGGTTTTTGGATTTTTTTGCGTGACGAAAAAATCACACAAAAACGCCCGATGTTACCGGGTGGAGTTTTTGTGTGACTGGCTACCTACAGGACCCCTTAGTACGGCTAAATCAATCCAGGTCTTTGAAGCTTTCAGGATGACATCATCAATGCCAGTTAGATATGTGTCTTGCCTTGGCATTGCCGAATAAAATCGTTGATATCATTTTCATTGGACGACTAATTAAATACTATCTCTGCTGGCTCTGGTATTTATACAGTGTTGACGGCTTATACCCTCCATTGACCAAACCCAGTCTTAACATTGTTGGTCAAGCCTTTGACATTGAGTGCCTGATTAACAACGATACTCTTGTTTGTCCAATCTCACTTTGTAAACTAGCATTGTGCTTCAGGCTAGATCACAACCTCACTCATTCTCTGATCCATCCTCAAAATATTGACTTCCTTGATTCCGGCATTCTTGCATATACGTCAGCTTGGGCACTAGAATTAGTGCTCGATAGATTGTTCCAAATTCAGGGTGAGACTATCAAGATATTGGACTCAAGTCCAACTTCATCACCAGCACATTGTACACATGTGCCAGTGTTCTTCAAAGGTGTCATTAGATCTTGTCTTCCCAATAACGCTGCTTGGATACAAACGTATAAGGAAGATGCCGAAACAAAATTTGTTGCATTCATTTGCTTTAGATCCTTCTGTGACCACCCCAACGAACCTCAGCAAAGTGTGCTTCATATATTGCCAACCTACTTGGGATGGCCTCATTAACAGGACTTGAGGTACAGTTGCAATATTGCGACCACTTTTTAACCAGCTTTGCGCTAGGTAACATAACTTCCTGGTAAATTAAGTTTATAAGTCGTACTTTGGCCCAAAAAATAGCTACGACGTTTGGCTTTTTTCATAGCTAAGTTGCAATTGGTTGGCAGCAAATGCCGGAGGTCTGATATTTGGTCCCCCAAGGGTTCTTTCAGATTGAAATGTTGCTGCAAGTTGTTTCAACGTCGAAACACTGGCTAACACTAGTTGTTACGTGTGCCAACTTATGATACGCAACGCGATTGCAAGTTGTGTTCGCCCGATTTTACCTAATCCTACATATTCCTATGTATGATACTTGTTTTCTAATTTATTAGATGTTTTGTGCGTAGTTACGAGTACCCTATTTGTCTCCTACTTACCCTTAGTCCTGTTAATTCGGACAATGGTGTTTTGTTCTTGAACAAACTATTCCAAGGTGATGCTGAGTATATCAAATTGCAAATTATTTCAGAGTCACCTTGTGACATTATTTTCATCCAATTCCAGGAAAATCTGAGTGGTGCTTATCTCAATGGAAACAGGACCTACTCTCTCATCCGCCCAAGATTTTATTGGCCTGGTCTCTGTACATTTTGCATCACTAAAGCCAAACAATATCCAGGTTACGCGCTCAGAAAAATCACAACAATCACTTGAAAGAATTTGTTCATTCCTTTCCTGTCACAAGCCCTCGAAAGACAATCCACATCAACATATATGTAGTGGCTACAGAGATCAACTTTAAAGATAATTGTTTCTACTTATCACAGCCTGCAACATGACTGCTTTTGCCATCGGTAAACCCACCTCAGAACAGAATGCCAAGACATTTGCTTCTGCAATGATGAATATTTGGCTGTGTTTTGGTTTCTCCCATACAGTATTGTGGACAAAGACAACAAACTTTGTAATGTATTTGCCAAGGTAGCCAGTCTTCTCAACATCACATGCATATGTCCTATCTAGTAAAAACCATGACCCTATGATCATGGAGCAGATCAACTGCTTTCTCAATTCAGCTCTGCAGACTTTCTGCAATAAACGTGGGTCAAACCATGTGCCCCAGGAGGGTCTTCTCAAGACATTACATTCCTGGAATCCAGCGCCCATCCCAAGAGCAGACCTCTCTTGTAGTTTAGGTAGTTGCAACCAGTAGAGAATTCCATTTTCCATTGAATTTTCTGCTCAAAAGCATCTCATATTCACATATACCCCTACTCACATCTTTTCATTTGCTAAGGAATAAGCTCACTTGTTAGCAGCATACCCAAAACTTGTGAAATCCTAATCCATGAGCATCGAGCAATGCACTGAGAGATCATCAACTCTCGCCATGGATCCCCATACCTCTACAAAATTAGCAACAAGGTGTTCTCCTGTCAAGCTATCTCTACTCTGACAAAAACCGTGGAATCATGGCCAAGATCAAAAATCCATACACTGGACCCTGGGACATCATTGGTAAAGAACCTGGTAGCTCGTACATGCTTCATCATGCATATTCTTGCTGCCGGGAGGAAAAATTTCATATTGCCCACATCTTACCCTTCTCAGATCAGCTCAATCCTTTCAAGCTGATAGATGGCCCTGACAATCATTATGGGCAGATGAACATGTCAATCAAGAGGGATCCTTACCTTGGAGAGGCATCCAAAGGTTCATGCCCTATTAGCCATACAAGGCTAAATACACAGTTATCACATTGCTTGTGGTTGTGACTCCTGTGGTCTGCACATTTCTATCTCTTGCCAAGCTCAATGCAAAACTCTTTTCCTGGGAGCCTGGTGAACAAGTCTGCATGCTCTTGGACTAGGGCTTATACTCAATATTTGATAGCCACTCATTACACCAGGTCCTGACTCAAGCTTCCCTGTAACCTCAGCTACCTCTCAATCCAACTGTGCCATATCTGGTGATATTAGTATATCATTGATGACCTCTATGGACAAGCTATTCTTTATTTCTCACAGCCTGGCTGGTTTGAATGTGGCGGAATGGTGTCTTGTTCGAGTAGCGCTGTGTGAGTCTCTCTCTTGTCATCTTCGTGCTTTTCAATATGGCATTTTTTTGTAGATTTCTATATGTGCCATCCAGGTGACAAGTTCTACAATGCTACAAATCAGCAATATTGGCCCGAGTACCANTTCTACAATGGCAGATTGCCTCGCCAGTCACAGAGCACTGAGAAATCTCCAACTTAGATTGAACCGTGATGTATTTACATCAGACTGAGTGGCCTCCTCTGTCGGTTGCAAAATGCGGATTCTTTGAAATCGGATGACATTGATCTCAGATACATCAGAATTGATGATGAGGGTATAACTGCCATGTTGGTATTTTTTTGCCAACATCATCTTGAAAACTCTGGACATGTTAGGTAATTGCTTGATCACTGCCCAAGGATATCATGCATGTTGTGCCCTTTACAAAGTCACAATACAAGGTTGAAAAAGCTCTCCATTAGTGGCATTCGTGCTGGCCAAATGGCTGATGATGAAGTGGCGATAGCATTTGCAAATGCTCTTGCCAATAACTCAAGTTTGAAGATATTGAGTTTTGGGTTCAGAGACAACACCACTGCCAGGGGCCGGAGTGCTTTTTCCAACCTACTATGCAATGAATGCAGTGCCGTGCAAACATATCATTCAAACCACGTTCTTTGGAGATTGAGAGAATGACACAGTAGGGATCTACCAGATGATCTCAAGTACTTGATCGGTCTAAATTGGAGACATAGCAAAGTTGAACAAGTGAGACGTCTAAAGATTCTTCGTCAGCACTTTTTGAAAAATGACGCAAGTATGCAGCCATATTTTGATATGGAATCAAAAGTTCTCCCACTGGCCATTGCTCGGAGTGGTAGAGATTGTGCAGGCACAACATTACTCTATCGGCTTGTTAGATGCATGCCATCATGTCTTCTGTTCTCAAAGGAGGAGAATACCATTGCCGGGAGAAAAAGGAAACAGCATTGCTGAAGAGAAAATGGGCATAATGGCACCTATGGTCTACCATATTGTATCATCAGGGCGAATGAATGCAGTAAAGTATTCTCAAATTACTCCTGCATTATCCTGGCGTGATCGCACTACACAAATACACCTCACCGACTTCACTGTTTACACTATTATTTCAAAATATCAGTTGAGGCTTCCTGTCCCTTTTTGCTTTGCGATAGTTATCTTGAGAGGCAAGATGTGGGTACGCCAACTCTCTGAGTCTCATCTCTATTTTTTTCTTTAATCTTGATATCGAACTTTGACCCAAGCTGTCAATGGTTTTCAGCGGAATAAGAGTGAAGCTAGAAAACATAAACTATTGCAGCTATTTACAGTATTATTTGTACCAATGATTTCAATGTACTGAAGCAACACCATTCTTTCGCTGTTGCGCAAAAGAAAGTTTCTGCTGCATGGGAATGTATTGCCATTTTTGGTGTTCTTCCCTTTAAGATCCAATTATAGATAGGCTGATGGAGAATTTATTGCTGCAATTCACTTCCGAACTAGAGGCAAGGAATTAAGCAGTATCATTTATGAGTAAGCCAACAATGTTTAACCAAACATACAGCAAACGAAACTACAACTGCAAACTTACCCTTCTTTCCACCGACATGACCGAATGAACCTCCCTCAATTTATTCATCAACACCTGCAGCTCTTCCAAATCCGGCACCCTCACCAGAAACTCCAAGGTGCAATGCTCTGCACTCGAGCTGCTGCCCGTCTTGAGAATTTCCGAATTCTTGGACGTGACGACGCTGCAATCCGCAAGCAGGAGCTTGCGATCGTTCGCCATCACCACTATCTCGGTCAGGAACGATTCCGCGCTGTCCTCCTCGTACGCTGCCGTGTCAGACCAGAGGAGTTTGACAGGATCACCAATGACTTCATCCCCAGTCACGCCGGACTTGGCGTCGTTTATGGCCTGCTGCGCGTAGGGACATTGGAGCCAGCAAACTATTGGTGGTGTATCCTCAGCATACCCTCTTGATCCAATGATCGTGTCTCCTTGGATGGGTAGACAGTGCCTGCAGGCACATTAGGCATCTTTGTATTCCGCATACGTGATATTGCTACGTCCAGCAACAAGAAGCCATTTGTATTTGTGTCATCCACTTGCTGAGGAGCATACATCCTCTGTGTGACATCAGTATATTGCCAATTCATCACTAACGACATGAGGAAGATCTAACTGATCTCGGTCCTCAAGAGGTTGGGATTGTGAGTCTTGCTGATAGCAATCAGCAATTCCATTGCCCCATTGCAATACGTCCTCCCTGAAAAAAGTGACTCAGCTCCTTTGCATTCTTTGATAGCTCAAACTCATAACCCACATAGCTCCACTCTGCTATTTCCGACCATTGCTGCTTCAGATATCTGAAGAAGTTGAGCTCACCCGATTGACGGATGCTGCCGTGCTGCTTTGATAGAAACTATGCGGGTAATTTGGATCATGTGGAACCAGATTTTGCAAAGTGCATCCATTCAGTAGTGGTTCTACCCTCTCCTATGAGAATGAAGACCATGTTGGTTTTTTGAGTTTGCAGGAGATCCACACCTTCATCAAGCAAGAAAATAAATGACATCACATGATTGTGAACATTATAAGCATATGTTCTCATTTTGAATCTGAACATGTGTCATTGTACATTATTGATCTTAACATTGCACACAGACATATTGGTCTTACACACGTGTCTGAGATTCATCACATGATTGAAGACTCATCCATGTTTCATATATTGTGGTGCAGAACATTAAAATTCAACTAGTGTAGACCAAGTCACTCCAGCCAACTAAGAGTATCATATTTTCTGATCATGGCTGCATTGATGTTGAAAAGTGAGAATTTTGAAGATTTGCTCCTGCCTGATCTCCTCTTTGAAAAGTCATCATTCATTTCTATTTTTTTGCATCTCTTGACATTCAAGCTACTATTTAGTAGGTCTCTATGTGTTAGGTAAGTCTCCTTCCTCATGGAGATATCTTGTCATGTACTATTCCACCCAACATATCACCAAAAGATACCGCCAATTTCCCCTAAAGGAATAGAAACTGAACTGGTTCGCATATCCAACATCCAACAGTAACTAATCCTACGTACGTAAAACTTTGTATATATTCTTACTTATGTATATTGTATGGATCTTCTTTTAATTGGCGCATATTCTGAAATTTCAAATTTGCAAGAGTTTGAACATACTCACATCGCCCAACATATCAGTAACCCTTTTATCTTACAATAGCAGTAGGCAAATAAAGATGAAAAAACATGTTTAATTTTTGTTTCAATAATAGATATTTCATTAGTAATTTTGAATAAAATAACAAAATATCATATAATATAATATTTTCAGTAGTACTAAGTTGCAGCGCGCATTATCTTGTACTGCTCGTCCGATGCATGCCCGTCCTTGCTCACAGCCGTGCATTGGTCAGCGTTGCTTGGGCCTGTACGCAAAAAACAAAAACACCTCCTCCCAGGATCAAACTAAAGACCCTGAGATGACTTGGTTCATCATGGTCACTCAACTATTGAGGGTGGGGCTAATTCATTTTTACTGTACAAATAATTAGATAAATGCATACTAAATATGACATTTCCAATCTAAATAATTTAGTATACAATCCCATACAATAAGGATCCTATGGGATCAACTATGGAATCCATCACAAAACTATATTAACAAAATGCAGCCTCAATCTGACATTAATAGGATTACATTTGAATAGGGAGTTGAGGTCAAAACAGTACCAATCACCAATCGATACTGACCTTTGCATTACTAATCCCATTCCTACCTCTATACCACAGTGACATACAATACAACTTGCATTATTTATTATTAATAATGATATGATAGATGTGATAGTACTAATAGTAGCCTTATTTCTCATATACATTGTCTGTTATTACACTGTAGCCTTGATATGATCTAAATTGAATACTGAGCTGTGGTCAGAATCAGAACAGTATATAATAAATAATCATGCAACAAAAGTTAAATAAGCCGGTGTGTACTGGTACAAAGTTCTATGGCAACAAAACCCATTGGCCAAAATAAAGCTTAACTCATTTCAGCCACAAAATATTCCAAAAAACAATTGAGAACAGATAGCTTGCACATTTTTGAACTACTTGTGCATGCCAGGTCATGGTCACAGAGCATCATTTGGAGGTAACCCCTCCCTGTCGTGACTCTGGGTCTGAATGGTGTTATTTTGGTTGCCATGGCCTAACTGAGCTGAGTCACAAGCCTCTGATGAAGCCACCCCCCTGGTAAAACCGATAGATAACCCAACAATAATCATCCAGTTAAATCAATCTCTCACAAGACATTGCACGGCCTGATTTAAAATATTCTCGGTCAAAATACTCCTGTTGTACCATGGGTTTGCAAAGTCAGCAACAATAGGTGGGTACCTTGATGTGGGTGTTTTCTAGCAATCTGACTTGGCAGATGGTACAGCGGCGGTATGGCGCCCCATGGTCTTGCCCAAGCCATATCTCCCAAGGGTGTCATCCAAGGGCATGTCATTGATTTGCCCGACGCCATCCCCTTGCTTCACCAATTCAATGGAGGCGAGCATTTCCATGCTCGTTGACAAGACGAGGGCGTGGGGGAAGTCGCAAACTGACTTGGCGGATGGTACGATGGTGGTATGGCACCCCATGGTCTTGTCCAAGTCATATCTCCCAATGGCGTTGTCACAGGGCGCGCCATCAATTTGCCTGCCACCAACCCCTTGCTCCACCAATTTGATGGAGGCGAGCATTTCCATGCTTAGGGATGAGGCAAGCATTGCCATGCCTGACAACAAGGCGAGTGTGCAGGGGAAGTCACTGATCAACTTGGTGGATTGTACGATGGATGCCAGAATCCCGGTGGCACACCATAACCCATGTCTCCTAATGGCATCCTCCATGAGTGTCACATTCATCCAAATGCCAACCTTGCCTAGCTCCCTTAATCCAATTGAGGTTAGCATTTCCATGACTGTTAACTAGGCATGCATTTCAACGCCTGTGTATGAGGCGAGCATTTCAACGCCTCTGTACAAGGCTAGCATCTCAACGTCTGTCAACCAGCATATTATCAATTATGTTGCCAAGATGCCGGTGCAAGGTATGTCATCAACTGATTCCATGCATCGTACGATGTATATACACACTACAATTTGCCATATTGAAGCTATCAATCACCATTATATCCTGCATTTGTACATACTTACTCAATAATCTGACCTTTGTTTGCTCTACTGATCCCATTCTAGGTAACCCATCGGATCGTACGGCCAAGAGTGTATCTCAGATCGCTATGCCGAAGCCTTTTGTCCCTCAGGCTAATGTGCATTGCACCAATTGTGTTGACAAGATGCTAGAGCAAGGTACGTCATTAACTGATTTTATGCATTGTATCATGGATGAACACACAACATTTTGCCATATCAAAGCCATTAATCACCATTGTACTCTGCATTTGTACAAACTTACTCAACAATCTGACCTTTGTATACTCTACTGTTCTCATCCTAGGTACAAATGCAACATTGCATTGTACTCAGTTGAGGCTGTTGAAATGAATGGAGAGTGAAGCTCTTTCATTATGAATACCATTGTATTCTGTATTTGTACCTATGTATGATGATAATGGAGAAGGTAACAACCATTATTCCTTATTTAGTGAAAGCAAAAAATGGAATATTAAGGAATTCTCCAGGAAGTACCTGGGGTTTAGCGGCCTGGCCTCGTACCTGTTTGATGGATTGGTGTCATGTCAGCCCTGTTATCGAAAGCAAAATCACATGCTATGGCTGCTTCTACAGTAATATCAAAGACAATGGATGCCCCTTGTGTTCCATTGCACTGTTAGGTGTCAAATGATGAACAACAAGGATGTAGTCTGTAAGACTGATGAAACAGTAACCGCCAATGTGTTGATGCAATGGTTGGCAATGGTCAACAAAGTTCCCTCATAGTTCACCCTCTGATCACACAAACCACCTTGGCCATGGCGACCAAACTCCAAGTGCCATATGAATTACTACTCCACCAGACAAACAAACTTTTGCACCAGACACATGATCCTCATCTGAAGTGCCAACATCAGCTTCATCTGACCACACTATTCCACACTCTACACAAACACCAAAGCACCCACACTTCCCACAAATAACCATTATCCTGACATAGTCTCCTCAGATTCTGATGGCGATGCAGCTGAGTTCGATACTGAGTTTGTGGAAGTAGAACCTAATAAATCGAGCCCATGTTTAGGGAACACGATCCATACCACGTGGACAGTTCTCATTGCATTCTTTTTTGGTATACCAAGGGGAGAGTGGCAATAGCAGTAGCTTCTTTGCCTCAATCCTCTAGCGGAGTCCACAGGCCTTATTTGTGCTCTTCTTGGACACCTCAAACATGACAGCATTGAACTGTGAGTTCATAATGCAATTTTCCAACTTCTTTATCCCAGCATCCTTGGTCATGCCACCAGCCAATGCATCACCCTTGATGGTGAAATCCCCGATAATGCTGGCATCATAATCATAAAGACCCATGGTTACCTGACTATCCTCCAGACTCCGAAGCCCATCAAAATTTAAACACAGGCTACTCCACTACAAACACCTAGTCTAAGCAATTTTGGCAAGATTTGTAGCAGTGCTCAAGCCTCTTGATCTAAATTTTGGTAGGCCTTGGCCTTGCTCATTGCTCTACTCCATTTATATGTAAAGCTTTCAACCTAAAATGCTTGCACTTGCATATGTTCATGTTCAAATACCAGCTCCTGTGTTCAATACCTGCCTCTGGGAACGCTCTCTACATAGTGGTTTGATCCCCACCGCAAGCACATATATTATACAGCACGGCTGTTTGGTAATCCACAGTGTGACCCACACAGTATGCATCCAGATCCAGGGGCTACTGTGTGAATATAATTGAGGGCCAGTTGGTGGATCATGTTCTCATCACTGCCGTCTCACTGTTACTTACAACTAAGGTGAATCCAATTGAGCTTAATGAATGATCCCACATCTTTGACCGGAATTATTAGAAGTACTTGTCACCCATTGCCATTGCCCAGAATCGCCAGGGTTTCACAGTTGCAACACAAAGCGCGTCCACAAATTTTGCTGATCACACCTCTCCCACACGGACACATATTATTTTTGCCCAGATGTCATGAGTCTCGCCTAGGTATTGCTCCGGGTTGCACTTACTCACACACATTATTTAGTTTTAGATCTGACTAAACCTAGAACATGAATCTCTGTGGATTTTTGGGGCTAACTCTCTTTGAGAAGAAGAAGCTGCATGGTTGTCAAGCTTGTGTTGATCGAAGCAAGACTAT
>JALLOZ010000150.1:0-15518 GCA_036939875.1 Thalassiosira pacifica
CGAAAGCGCTCGTTTTACGTGTTTCACACGCAACAGCTGGACTTCTATACAAAATTAATTTGCCAACAATTGGAGGTAGATACAAAAAATCCGAGACCGCTGCGAGGATTGCCACGGAAAGGCGCATCTAAATGGGGGGGGGATTTTTGAAGAGTCGTTTTTTGAGGAGTTAGGAAAAATAAATCACCAAAAAATAATTTTAGAAAAATCCCCCCCTCCATTTAGATGTGCCTTTTCGAGAGCTTTCCAACGGTGGTTTCGGACCCATCGTAACCCATGCGGTTTGTTGGCAAATGATTTTTTTGTGCAGCTGCACAGGACGGGCAATCCAGCTGTAGTTGATCCCAAACAGACAGTATCGATAAGAATAGCTGCCACAATTGACGGATTGCCGCGGCTATCCCATGGTCAGATAGCTCGTGATTTGACGAGCCATAACCAAAAAAGGAAAAGCCCAATACAAGCTGTTGTTGCACCACCCAGTGCGGAGCTTGAACCCTGGCGTGCACACCATCTAAGGGGCGCATGCTGCCCTTTCAATTGGTGCCTAGGTTTCGAACAAAGACCCTGGGTTGGCGATGCCAGGAGGTTCACTGCAGTGCCAATCGACACCAGGGTGTGGTATTTCTCAATAGAAAAATATTCATGGATGTAGGTTATTTACCCATGGTAATACACACATATCGCTGGTCATGCACGATTGTGCAAGTACTGTCTCGCATTCGATACTTAAGTGAGAAAAGTGATATTGCTAACATATCACAACGTCAATCACGAGAAGCTGGAGGACTAGCTACCTTACAGTAGATCGTGTACTGTGATCCTCTAGACCATGGAACCAGTCTTATAATATAATTATTTTAATTTCATCATCAACAACATTTTCGTAACTCCTCTATTGTCTGGATATTGAGACTCAAGTCTCACTAAGCGAGGAGGGCGAACCAGTTCCCATACTCAAACACCCCTTTTCTACGGGATTTGGCGACCTGTCATAGCCAAATATTGAGACTCTGTACTGAGCGTTCCTGCATGGGTTCGTGTAGACGCAAACAGTGAGAAAGGGGTGAGCGTCAAACAAAAATTCGACGTACATAAAGTATTTTATTCGGTGTAGAACCGTACTTACGACGAATCGAATAAAAAGGTCTCGTGACTCAATTTTTGCGAGGGTTTGCTAGATTTTTCTCAGTTTTTCTGCGTGTTACATAGCAGTTACTATAGTAATATTACAAGGCAAATATCAATGAACTTTTGTTCTAAAATTCATGAATATGGATATCATTTTCGTTGATAAATAGGAAATAGTTACCCTTGTTGATATCATTTCAGAACGAATTTGAAAATATTCAATTTGACAAATATCATTTTGAAAGGAATGTTAAAATATCAAACCTAGCGAGGGTAACTATCGAACCCTGCCATGAAGACTCCAAAACAAAATTTAGTCAAACCCGGACTTGGATTCTACACAAAAACGCAATTCCGTACAGTGTCAGAATTCCGGAAATGTTTTTTAGCGTGTCATTTTGATTTTCGTTCTCCGGCTAACTACAACGTCACTCATAAACGCTTCGTTTACAGTGAGCGCCACACAAAAGTCGCCCCTCAAAAACTAACGCAGAGTTAGACTCTACTCAACAAATAGACAATCAGACATGAAATGCGGGCCAAAAAGCAACGTTTACTGTACTTTGCAAAACAAATGGTAACGATTTTTTGCACTCAATTTCAGCCCCTGAAACTTTGCAGAATGGTTTCTATCACTGAAAGTAGATACAATATCAGGGACTAATTGGAGCGTGCCCTAAAGGGGCCCGCGGTCCCAATAGGGCCCATCTGGAGCCCAAGACACACACACACACACACACATTGGTCTAAAAAGCATTAAAAATCAACACCAGGAAGATATCGATTTTTCGCGAATAAGATGGAAATTTTGAGATTTTCGAGGATGAATTGAAACTGCAAAAGTAGCGAACATTTTCTAGTTTATATTTTTTTCGAAGTAGGGACTTAGGGTTAATTGAACTTGCATTTCTCCGTGGGCAACCCCGAATACCTTTCACGCTTATCCCTTAGATATATCTTTTCATTAGGGCTATATCCATATTGAGTTTTTAAGGCCGTGAAATCGCGAAGAAGCAAACTCGTTTGCTTCATTTAAGACATATCAGCGATCTATTTAAGCTAAATTCTCTGTAGAAACAAAGCAGGTACTCGCTAATACGTCGCAAGCTAGGCATGTTCTCCAATGCGGAGACCGAGGTATCGAGACTTGACTAGGGCCCTTGGCTTTATAAAGCTACATAATCGTACTGATTCCAGATAAGAAGTAGTGAGCCCGCTAAAGTAGCTTGCTAGGGTAGAAGAGCAAGCTAATGGTTCGGGCTCAACTCGGACATTAGATTATGGCTCTATCTCTAGCAGCGGGAACATGGTCAAAGGTGTATCCATGTTCCCTCTCGACAGGTGGAAATGGTGTCATCCCTACGGGGGAATCGGCACGATACTCACGTAGAATCCAAGAGGATGACGTCGTTGATGGATCGCCAACCCAGGAGGACGGGCGAAGTCCAGACCTCCTAAGCCACCCAAAAATAGATGACGACCGCATGGGAGTCAAAGGCGAGATCACAACGGATCGAAACTGAGAGAGCAACTGAAAATCTAACGGAGGACAAAAGAAGACTGGGGATCATAATGGACCCAGCGCCGGACTCGAGATTAGAGTCTGTGCAAAAAGAAAAAAATATGGGGGGGGTTGCTGAAACCGCAGCTTGGGACCTTTTGTCCCATAGCTATCTCAAAGCATCGCACTCGGTAAACAGTGCAAAAGGGTGGGGTTCGCTCTCAGAAGCAGCCACCCGACTGGCCAACGAGGGCATGGGCTGAACCTCATGAAAGGTAGCGAGATGGACTGAGTAATCATGAAGGTCCATAGAAGGGAGGGCGTTGGAAAACTGAAGTCCGCAACGGTGAAGGCGCAACCAATTCGCAACTGGGACGCGGTCAGGAGATTGGCGACCACGCAGGACGGCAAAATCGAAGGGGCCATCAATGTAGGTATCCAAATTGATGAGCTTGACCCAACGGCGGAAAGTGCGGAGGCCCTCGGACTTGGCGTACGCAGCAGAGCTGGAAGTAGGCCGAATCAGATGAGAAGTTGGACTCGGGGACACAGGGTCGACGAGTGGTTTATGATACTGCAGCCAATAACGTTGGTTGACAGCATTGAAGAAGTCGTCACCTGGATGACAGACATAGAACTCAACAAGGAAAAGGCCATCTTGGAGGCATAAGGGGTTGAGGGAAAGGGATTCGGACCACACAACACGTACCAACGCCCATTCAGCAACATCGGACCCAGGGACTCTGTGGCGTATGAAAAATAACTTATCTCGACTGCGAGCAATCGCGGAGGATAATTCGCCAATTGGAGGAACCAGCGGGCGTGCCGGAGGAGGCAGCGGCGGGTCAGGTATGGGTGAAGGGGGCGCTGCGTCGGCAGCAGCGAATATTTCCACAGCAAGACATTCGTGGTCGTCAGCTAAGGCCTGCTCGAGTTCCGAAGAGTCCCAGTCATCGAGCTCGGCATTAAGCTCAGCAAGAGACGGGAAGTGGAAGGGGGCTGCCTGAGAGGTAAGCCCAATAGCCGGCAAGGGCTCTCGATGAGGGTTGTAAGGCTTGAAACCGTGGATGCTTGCCTGTGTGTATGGGTTTTTCTTTATGGGCAAGAACATTTGCCCATATCGACCATCAGGGCCGTCAAGTGGCTCAAAAGGAACAAGTTTGTCAGGGAAAGGGGAAAGATGAGCAGCATGACTTTTCTTGGTATTACCGGTAACGGAATGAACCAACTCGTAGCTGCTGCCATCAACACTCTTAACGACGTTCCAAGGGCCAGTGTAAGGGTTCGTCACCTTCCCCACAATACCACGCGTCTTATCGGATCGGACTGCACGGCGAGACCAGACCTTGTCATTTACCGCGTATATACGAGGTAGAGGCCGCTTACTATTCATAAATTCGCGATGATAAGCGCGATGGTGATGGACCAGTTCGGCGGCGACGAGGCGGCATGCTGACAGAAGTTGGGCCTGCTCGCCGGCGAAGGATTCGACGCGGGCGGGGGAAGATGTAAGACGAAAGTGTTCATCGGCTGAGAAGTCGATGGGGAAGTGAAATTCTCGACCAGTAACGACGAGGCTGCGCGAGATATCGGTCCCCGCCACCGGAGCTGAGTTCCATGCATAGAGTGACATCAAGATGCCGGACTCAGACACTCGGACGGAGCCACGCTCGGCGCAAAAAATTGTGAGCGATGAGTTGAGAAAGCGGTTAACACGTTCCACCATCATCGCGTCATGATTGTCACCGGACAGGACGTGAAGGTTGATCGACAGGAGCTTGGCGGTCTCAGCAAAAACACCGCGAAACTTGCTATCCTTGTCGACAACGAGCGTATGGGAGAATCCATGCCGAAGCCATATCTTCATCATAGCGGAGGCAAATGACTTGGCGTTCTGCTCTGGGACAGGCTCGCTGACGGCAAATGCTGTCATGGCGTCACAGGCGATCAAATGGTAGCGGTTACCCTCGAAGTTGTACTCAGTCCCGACGGAATAAATATCGACCATGAGCACACGCATAGGGGCATCAATGGGAAACGAGTAGACAAGGTCGCTTGAAGTATTTCGGGTAACGTTTTTCATAGCGCAACCAGGGCAATTCTTGATCATATTCTTGCAGTACTTGAAGAGGTGCGGCCAAAAGTATCGGAGCCGAATCCGGGAGTAGGTGCGAAAAGCACTCAGGTGAGCACCGATGGGGTTGGCGTGGAACGCCACAAAGACAATGTTCCGTAGGCACTCGGGGACAACAAGCAATTGGACGAACTTATCGCTGTCGGCGAAAGTCTCGCGCAGGTAGATGAGCCCGTTCTTGGTGAACATGTTACCCGATCGAAGAGGCTGACGATAGATGTAATGGATGGATTCAAAGTTGGCCTTCGACATCTCGGACTGGTTAGTCAGCATGCGAAGGATCACAGAGAGCTCTTGGTCGCACTTGGTGGCTTCGGCCCACCTCGAGGGGGACGGCATGGTAGTGCCGATAGCACCACCCAGAAGGGCCGGCACCGAGGCAGACGCAGCGGGAGCATGAGAAGGGGAGACATCAAGAATCTCGAAGTTCTCTCGCTGGATACTAAGCAGTCGCTCGGAGACCGTATGAAGGACCCAAAACGACGTGTGAGAAGGGATCCCGCCGTCGGCGAGATGATAATTGGAAGGCTGGGATATGGCGTACGTCATAGTATCGTCCAGACCGTAGCAGTTGACGAACTCGAAAGGCGAGATCGGTCGGACGGCAATTTCCTTCGTAACCGGAGAGGTAAATTCAATGCCGAAGCCACGGGCAAACAGGTTCGTATTCGGAGCGCACAGCGGAGGGCAGAGGCCGCGAACGTCAAAGACGCCAGCTCCAGCAGTGATAGCCGAATCGTCGAATGACCTGTGAAGGTTATAGCTACGCTTGCAACGATAAACGTGAGAATGCGATGAGGCCAAAACTGGGTCACTACATACCAGGCCACAATCCTTAAAGTCTGGGGAGTACCGGCCAGGCGCAACGGAGTAATCGTCGCGGTTGAAAGGTGGGTACAGCCGACTCGACAGAGGCGGGGGTGCGGTGGACGGCGGCGTGATCAGATGCAACTTGGTGTGGTCCGACGTGACGGTCTTGTGCACGCCGAAGAGGAAGCCACACCCAGAGTCGATGCCATCTCCGAAGAGAGGGTAGGACACGTCAGTAATGCTGCATAGCCACCCCTCCCGTGTTAAATATCGCTTCATCGCCAAAACCGGCGCGGTATCGCCGTCAGGATGGTAGTGGGCGACGAAAATCTGCAAGCCTTGCCGCTTGCTAAGGGCACGGATGATGTTAGTTTGGGCTTTCCAAAAGTCGGCGACAGTATCGGCGAGACGAAAACGCGGGGAGTGGATGAAATACCCATGCATCGTCGCGGACACGTCAGAGCCGAGAATGTGCTGAAGCAGGGCTGCAGAAGAGTGTAAAATGTGCGGGCAGCTCGAGAACTGCTTGAAAAGCGCTCGTCCGCCGACAGTAACGTCGGCGGAGAGGGTCAGAGTGAAAGGCAGGTTGCGACGGTGGATGGTCGACAAAAAATGCCCGTTCCCAAAGCCGAAGGCACACCACGAGAAAGAAGCCACTTCCGAAGCAATCCGGGCAACACTGCTGTTGTACAGAGGTGCCGCCTTCGGGCAGACGCGAGAAACATGGCCAAAAACAACAGGGACAGTGTTGAGGCAATGAGACATCCCTCGAGCCTCGCCAATGAACACACCGGCGAGAGCGACATGAATGCTATCATCGTCGTCGCGCTGTGCCGTGGCCAACTCCGAAACAACGTCAGATGGGGGCTCAAGGGTAGCTTTAATGCGGGGCCCCCGAAAACCGGGCATATTCTCGGGCACGATGGGCCCAGTAGCCACAGGGTACAATTTCCGAAGGTTCGAAGTGTGGTTCAGGTACTCGGTCACAAGTAGGTCATAACACAGATCGCCACCGAAACGAGAAAAATAATCAGGACCAACCAAAAAGGCGTTAACACAATGCTCAAGGTCCATAGCCCAAAGCATAAGACGCATCTGGAGGCGCAAGATGACGGGGTTGTTGCCATCATACGACAAAATGAAACGAAGGCCGTAGCAATCGGTGATGGCTGTGAAACGACGCCCTGTCAGCTGGGCACGAAAGCGGTTGACGCCCCAATCAAGGCAAAAACCTTCGCCGAGATGGGAGTGCAACTTGCTTTCGCGACCTCGACAGCGTCGGGATGCGAAGGCAACTGGCCGTAGGCCGAGCTTCTGTCCCTTTTTCAAGAATTCACAAGGCCCACCAGCAATCTCACGGCGCATGCGGGAAAGAGATTCCTCACTGTCATCTGGCTGGAGCAACACTGCTCCAAAGCCAATGGCAGACCAATCGGTCAAAAGATAGGAGCGCTTCTCCGGGTCAAAGCGAGCACAGCAAGGGTCATTCAAATAAGCCTTGATCATATCGACACGTTCATTTTCGTGGTCGGCAGTATAGTGTCCGTCCACCCGCTCCTCCATATCCAACTTCATGAGCTGTCGCAAACGAGGGACACGGAGCTCGAAGTTTGGAATGTAGGACGAAAAGAAATTCATGAAACCAAGGAAACTGTGCAGGTCGCGGACGATGGCAAATTTCGGCCACGTCTCTAAGAGTCGACGCTTGGACTGAGCAGGGCGGTTACCGTCGGGGCAGACATCGTGGCCGACAAACTCAAGTCGATCAGGAAAAAACAGGCTCTTCTTCAAGGAAAGGGACAAGTTCTGAGACCGACAAACCTCGAGTTGGCAACGAAGGTAAGCCAGAGCCGTAGCGAAGTCCGGCGCCCAACTAAAAATATCATCCACAATAATGCGGGTACCGACAGTGCCGTCAGCCATAGGAATACCGCGCGCCAGTGCAACAGATTTCCATGTCCCATCGACATCGTGAATAAAAACAATAAAGATAACAGGGCCGTTGACGGGGCCAAAAGGCATCACACGCCAGGTCCATTTCGTGAAATTAGGTCCAGCGAACGCAAGCTTTTGCTGAGATTCTTTGGCGACGCGGATCTGGTGGTACCCGGAAGGGGCGTCCATAAGCCAGATCCGCCGACCCTTGAATGCGATGCCAACAGCGTCGGCACACACAGGTATCGGATAAGCGACGCCACGGGTGACCGCGTTGAGGGCCACATAACTCACGCAAAAGCGCCAGACAAAATCGTCAATATCACTCACGTGTTCCTGATGGGGCTTAGGGGCGAGAAGTCCTTTCGACAGCCAGGCTCTGCCAAAGACCTGATAAATCAGGCCCAAGGAGAGGAGCTGGGCGATAGCACTCTCGATCTTCGGGGTCTCGAGGGGGCCATACGAAACATTTCGACAGCTGACAGGAGGGTGGTCGCCCGTATCGATATGGCATTCGTAGTCCTTGACGGGGACAGTCAACCCTTTGCTGTCGAAGACGGGCCAAAACTCCTTGATGACGCCGCGAACTTGCTCCTGCTCGTGGGCAGGGAGATGGTCCAATTTCAACTCCTTCCGCAGTCGATCGCTGTGCTCTGCCTCGACGTATGGCGTGTTAAACTTGGGATCAATATCGTCGAGGGGAGGTGCGGGATGCATACGCTTGCGGAGGAGAGGACCGTATTTTGGGGCAGGACTGATTCCCAGCCATCGCGTGGGTCGGAGTAACCTCTGTCATCTAAAAAGACAGATTTCTCCTTCCGACGACGCTTGCTCTTCGAGAACCGCTGGCGAGCTACTCGTATGGGGTTCTTAGCAGGTGTAATAGGCCTGATAATAAATAGGCAAGCGGGTGTGTGGGTGTAAGAATAAAATCACTAAACTTTAAAGGAAGTATCTGGTAATCCCGGGCGTTGGGAGGCATGCCACAACTCGTCAGTCGGGATGCACTCACTCTGAGCCCGACCCGAATAGGGAACCAGAATCCGTTCCAGATGCACTATTAATGTCCCCACTGGCGTCCACAGAGTTACCTGGGGCCAAAAGTGCTTGGGGAGCAGTGGTCGGGCCATTATCCGAACCAGTGCTAGAGGGAGGCGGGTGACAGCCCAAAGAGTTCCTCAGACTGCCTGGCTTGGTAGTCGCCAAGGCAGTCGCTGGCACACCAGCAACATCCTGGCCCTTAGAAGGAGGCTCAGTGGCTGCGGCGGCAGCGGGAACACCCACAACTTGGCCAGCGTTGAACACGCCATCGATATACACGATGTCATCGCTGGCAGTGAGGGCAGAGTAGCAGGCGTCACCATTCCCTTCATTGCTGACTCCAACGCGGCGCTTGCAAGAGTCGCCGCTGGGAGCAGGGGTGTCGTCCCCGAGGAAGACTTCGCACAGGTTGTCGATCTTAGCATTCCAGGCTGAAGCGTCCTGGCCAGAATCGGCGAAGAAATGTTTCCTGGCGCGAGCCTCGGGGGAGGAAGGCAGTTCCGAGCGGGAGATAAGCTTGGGAACGACATAATCCATCGTGAACTTGTTATGAGGGGGCTGCAGGCCGGCGCATTCGAGAGTATCAGACTCATAATCGAGCTTGGCCTTGGCCGCCTTCAAAAACGGAGATCCGAGGAGGAAATTGCATGAGACATGCTTGCCGCAAGCAACCTTGAGGTAGGTACGTTCTCCGTCGGCGGTGAGATAAGGCATGCGAAGCTTGAATAGGACGGGCAGGGAGGTAGTAGTAACACCTTTGCTGTCGCTCGACACCACGCCAGACAAGAGAATTTCACGATAGCTACCCGACTTGGCGACAATAATCTCTTCAACAATCTCGGGGAACAACTTGGCAATGTATGACATGAAGACGAGAGACGCGATCGTCAAGGCGGCACCAGTATCAACGGTCGCATTAATGTAGACATGCTTGCTATCATCGTCGATGGATCGGCCGAAAGTCAGCTGGATGGTAGGCAGCTTGCGATCGATCTTGCAGGGGAGGAGCTTACGCTCGTCGGGGGCCGCGTTAAGGACGGGCACAACGACGAAGGTACGTGCAGCTCGATCGTTGTCCTGTGTGGGGCCGGAAGGGCCGGAAGGCACGTCGCTATCAGACCGAAGGTCAGCGAAGAACTTCTCACGGGCATCTGGGTCAGCGCGGAAGCCCCGGATGAGGCTATCCCATTGGTTGCAGTCCAAACGATTGACAAAGTTCCTGCGGCCACCACGGCCACCACGTCCAAAGCCACCACGCTCAAAGCCACCACGCCCGCCTTGGCCTGAGCTTCGGCCGGAGCGACGATTATTACGTCCTGGACGGCGGCCAGCACGGTGGACCTGCTGGTTGAACTTTCCAACAGCCATGACTTCAGAGTTCTCAAGGGCCTCCTTGCATACGACAACGCCATTCTCGTCCATAAAGGGGTGTCGTTGTTGGCAGCCGTATCAGAGGCCAGGTTTCCATCCATTCCTCTTGGCTTTGGCATACTGGCGGATAGTCTCCTCGGCGACGGAATTATGCACAGAGCCGTCCGCGCCGATGGAGGATCCGCTGAGCGAGCCCTGGGATGGATCGATGATGGCAGAGAAGCCATTGGCGACGAAGGCCTTGGTGGTAGATTCGTGGACCATCGAAATAACAGAGCGTAGCTTACCCTCGGCCTTGACAGACTCCGAGAGGGCCATCAACAGGAGACTGAGTTGGTCCTTGCGATCGAGGGAGACTGACCCGCGATGAGCGACAAAGGTCAGCTCAACCTCGGCTCTGATTGGTTCGGAAAGGTTCGCCATGAAGTGGCGAAGCACGTCGAAGGGCCAAACCCGCTTCGAGGAGAAGGCACGGCTCGCTTGAAGACAGAGCGAGTAGTAAGCCTGGCTCGATAGGACGTGGCGGTGGCCGTTGGCGTCCGTGGTAACCTGAGTGATCGTCTCCAAGGCAGCCCATGGTTGATTGACTACCCCAGGGCAGCACACTTGATAAAGACGCACGAGCAAGGTACCCCAAGACTTCTCGATGCTCTTCTCCAGAATCGCCTGGCTAAGGCAGGACTCATCGACCACAGCATTGGGAGAGTTAAATGAAGGAGGCAGGAGGTCCCAAGGTTCATTCTGACCCGTACGCTCAAGGATCTCGTTGAGAAAGTCCAGCGTCGTCATAGCTTGGATTTCAGCAGGGCCGAGGTACGTGGTCATGTCCAAAGTGCGATTACCAAGGGTTCCGTAGACCAAGACTCGAAGGGGACCTTGGGGAAGGGCAACGTAAAAGCGGCACGTATGCGTGCAAGGCTTCGTGCTCACATCCGCAACACTCTCGAAATCGAGAGTACAAGTGACTTGGGCGTAGGCAACGCCAGCCGGACGGAACGAGTCAGCAGGGTGAGGCATGGACTCGTCACCCAATGGCTTGAGCACGCCAGGGGTGGTCATGGCACCGACGATTTCCGTGCCTGTAACGTCATGAAAGCTGACGACAGTGAACCTGGAAGGAATCATGAGTTGATCCTCCATGCACTCGGTGAAGTCGGCAATTACGGAGTCGCCGATCACAGCTTGGTTCATAGTAGTGCTAACTGCGCCGACCTTGCTAATGATGTCGACCGACTTGTTCTTGATCCCCCCAACGGCGTTCACGAAACAATGGAAGGTAAAGGCTTGAGCTTCGGCAGGTTCACCGAGCGCGACGATCTGAGGCAGCTGCAACTTGACGGTGCCGATGTCGACGCGCCGGAGTGGCCTGTTCATGTATGCATAGGTGCCCTCACCTGTGCCAGTGAAACGCTCGGCGTAAGCCGTGGGGGTAGAAGGGTTGCTCATCTTGGATCACAACGAGTCTGACAGGCAGCTGGCGTGTGCTTGAAAGGTGCACGAACGAGCGCGGCTGCGGATGGACTTCGTGTGATTATCGCTGGGAGGCAGCGTCGAATAGCGCGATGAACGAGCGCTTGAATAACCCGTCGAATCGGCCTGAGCGCGGGCGAGCGAGCGCGGCGACGAAGCAGGCGATGGACGAGAGCTTGAAGTCCGCGGCGGATAATCCAGCACGCGAGGTCGTGAAGACGGTGGTCGCTGAGCGATGGATCGGCGCGGGAGGCAGCCGCGATCGCACGATGGACGAATGCTTGAGGGCAGCGTCGGACCGACCGATGGACGATGGCTTGTAAGCGTCGTCGGATGCAGCGATCGAGAAGCTCCCGTGAGCTAAGGCGATCGACTGATGGAAGAGCGCCGGGAGACGGCGAAGGAATGATGATGGGCAAAAGCCGTCGGGCGGGCGTCGTCAGCTGATCGCGGATCACGGGCGAAGCGACGAACGGGCACACGCCGGGCGGAAGCCGCGAAAGAAGGTGTAGGTAGAGCAAAAGGGGTCCAGGAGGGGACCAATCAATTCAACAGAGGAAGAGAGTTCGTTACGTCACATGGGGCACCACTAAAGTGGCTTGCTAGGGTAGAAGAGCAAGCTAATGGTTCGGGCTCAACTCGGACATTAGATTATGGCTCTATCTCTAGCAGCGGGAACATGGTCAAAGGTGTATCCATGTTCCCTCTCGACAGGTGGAAATGGTGTCATCCCTACGGGGGAATCGGCACGATACTCACGTAGAATCCAAGAGGATGACGTCGTTGATGGATCGCCAACCCAGGAGGACGGGTGAAGTCCAGACCTCCTAAGCCCGGAACACGGTTAGAGTTGAGAGATCGTGTCGAGAGCAGATAATGCCCTATCAGAACAACTGCCAAACTCGATTATTATATTTCTCGCTTCCTCTTTTTTCCTAATTTGGTCACCACCGAGAGAAACATCTTGACGACAATGAGATTTGGTACTGCTTTCAAGAAAATATTCGAGAAAGATTAGAGCTTCGGCGAGGCAAAAAGCAGGGGCCCAACGCTTCGCATTAAAACAGACGTCGAGCATCTTTCTACTTCCTTGCAGTAAGCCGTGAATACTGTTGAGTTGCCTTAAACCAACCATATTGACTATTCTGATGCTTCTGGTATACAATATGAAATCTAAATAGAGAACGCTAAATTCATAGTAGTCTTTAAAGTCAAATATACAGTATAAAAGAAGCAAAAATGAAGCAGACGAGTTTGCTTCATTTGAAACGAAGCAAACTAGTTCTCATTATGGATATAAACGCGTTAGAAAAAAAAATATCGGACATTTTTTGATGATGTGACAGATGAATTTGATAATGGTCATCCATGTAGTGATCAGCTTCTAATGCCAGAATTTTAATCTTGCCAAGCCTATTGATTCCTCCTACTAGATAACGTGCATGCCCAACTTTTTGTACGCCAATTTGTGCTCCTCCCGCACTGTCGTGCAATTTTTATGATGGTAAGCATATTATATAGGGCAGTGTAGGGCTAAAAGAGGAACCACCTTTATAGAGATGCTAGAAGAGAACATCGAATTTGATTTCATCGGCCCTTCTTGGGGAATGCCAAAGATTTTTTTGCGAAGCTTTGTGGTCTAAATAGTCTTTGTGTGCTCCATTCGGTTCGCTGTACACAGACCACATCATGTGCACAAGTTGGTTGCGTTTCGTGCGAGCAACGATGCGTCCATGATTGTAGATCCAATTCTTCATGTGAGAGTCTGTGATCTGACTTATATTTTGAAACATTGTAATTAGTTCATCTGTTCGATGGCACACCATTTGAACGCCTGTGTTTGCTTCAATGAAGTCACCTCGATCCGGTCCTTCGATGATGAGGGACCCATATACATTTGCGGTGTACACATTAAACGGGTTAAGCGAAACGGCTGCAGAGTAAACTTTGGGGTGTTTCTTCAGTATATAACGGACCTCCCGTGCCCAGTCGCCGTACATAATGACATCGCCATCAGAAATACACGATACTTCATAAAGGCTCGAATTAATTATTCCACGAAAAAATGGAATCGGTAAGGATTGACCAAAAGTTGGGGGTTCACTCTCATCAACAAGAATATGACGAAGGATCCCAGATGTGCTGTTTCCTCTTTTTCTCGAAGCAAGCATGGTTGTCATTTCAGCACTGTGAACAGACGGTTGTTGTACCACAATGACATCCCCATCGAAACTTTCTCCATGCTGCCCATAGAGGATGGAGTCCAGTGAAGCTTGGACTAAGTCGACGTTGAAGAATGCTGCTAATATGACTAGCATGCGAGTGTCATCGCCCTTCCGGTCTGCTGACCTGGAGCAATGATCAATTACGAGCCCATGTTCATGCCAATACTGGAATAATGCCCACATCACTGAGTATGATAATACCATTACTGAGCACGGCCTGCGATTGAATCTCGCCATTGTGCGGTTGGGTTGGGAGGGTGATCTGGACAACCTTGAGTGGGCCTCGATTTTCAGTCACCTTGAGTGTGCCCCGATTTCCAGTCACTGATTTAGGCCCATCCTTACCACCTTAGTTCAATAAGTGGACCACAATTTTCATAGGGTTAGGGTTAACCCCCCGATGGCGCTAGGAGTGTCGTTAATTGTCAAAATGGACCTACCGGGCACACCGCCGACAGGGNTGGAGTGGGGTGGGTGGAGGGAACAGAGGGATTGCAGGGGGTGGAGGGATTGGAGGAAGTTAAGAGGAGTGGAGAGAGGGATGTATGGAGTGGAGGGGTGAAGGGAATGAATTAAGTGGGGGGTTGGTGGAGTGGAGGGAGGATGGGGAGTGGGGGGGGGGGGTGGTGAGAGTTGAGTGAGGCATGGAGTGCAGGGAGTGCAGTGAGTGGAGGAAGTGGGGAAGTGGAGAGTAATGTATACATTGGAAAGAGGGGAAATGACGGATGGAGTGGAGGGGTGGTAGGATAGATTAGTGGATGGGTTTGATGGGTCGGAGGGAGTGGAGGGGGGGGGGTGGATGAGTGTCGTCAGCTGGCCTACCCATGCCGTCACCCACTACAATAGGGGGGTATCTAGAGAGGGGAGATTTGAGGTGCACAATAACAGCCCTCGCCCCCATTCACCACCAGAAAAAACACGGAGCTACCTAGGCTACCCTCATCATAATCCTAGGGGCATAGGTCGCTAGGGTGGTGGGATAGCTTGGTCTTCCTAAGTAGCGCTTGAAGAAGTGCAATTGGGCATCATAACCTATCAGCCAGAGATGCCTGGACTCTAATGGGAGAGGTTGGGGCATGTCATGATGAGGCTGTACCTTAGGAAGTGTCTGGCTTAGGTGGATCTAGGATCTCAGTACAACATCTCCTACTCCTACTCTTCCTCTCTGTTATTATATCATATGAGTAGTTATATATTTCTAGTAGTAAATTAACACTTAAAAAATAAAACTAAGTAGGGGAGCAGGGCGAGCGCGGTGCGGGAGGAAGTCTGAATTTGCTAAGCTTTCGCGCGCGGCAAAATCAACGGATCAGAAGAAGAAAGCCACAGGATTCAAACGTTATACTAGTTCCTCTGTATAATACATCTTATCCTCTATACGTAGGAATTGTATCAAACGTTGTGACAACCGGATGACAATTGATGACGTGCCTGTAAAGGTTTACTTAAGGAATCGGAGGACTGCCAATGGAAAATCGGAGGAACGCCAATCATGCGATTTTCAGTCACTTTGAGTGTGCCCCTTTTTCCAGTCAACTATTTAGGCCTGATTTAGGTTCATCCTTACCACCTTACCGTACGTTTGTGTTGCTCTGCAGTAGGCACTTTTATGTACGTAGGTACCATAGGCAAGCGACATATCGTTGGAAAGCCCTGATCAATGCGAGCATTTTGAGACTTTATTGGCCTCATGAAACCGTCTGGTTTAGGCGCTAGAAGGGCTCAAAGTTCCAGTTAAATACTGGTTAAATAGCTCTTTTTTAAGGTAAAACGAGGCTTATTTGTAACTTTTTTTAGATCTATCGTAGATACTCTACGGTACGATTATTCAAGCTTCGTGAAACCCTAAAAGGAATGGGAGACCATCGTGATGATGGGAATGGAGCAGACCAAAAGGTGA
>JALLOZ010000151.1:0-15449 GCA_036939875.1 Thalassiosira pacifica
ATTGTTGGCGTGCGCTCATGCGCCCCGCATTTATCTGAGCTAGGTAATTTTACTATTTTTTTATGCTTTCACTTGAATACGAGCGGATCATCGGGTAACGGCCAACTCCCCCCTATTCGTATTTTTATGCTCCCATTTTTTATTTGACGATGCCGAATGATGTGAGATGACTCAGACTATGATGGAACGGTCAGTGCCTGTTGTCGATTGTTGATAATGGGCCGGCACGACACGTGGGCGATGTTATCGGCTATAAACGACGAGGCATGGGGCGGGCGCGACGACTGTTCAATGCCTGTTGTCAATTGTCGATACTTCGGATAGTCGGCGGCGCGACATGCGGGCGATGCTCTCCGATACAGACGGCGACGCATAGGGCGGGCGCGACGACTGTTCGCTGGTGTGGGTTGTGTCCGGCCACGGTCATGAACTGTTAGTGGGCATTTATTTGTTCGTTTGCACGCGTGCACTCGTGCGCACTACATTCATCTGATCTAGGTAATTTTACTAGCTTTTTTGCTGAAAAAACTAAAGCGCATAATTTAACAAGAACTTGGACGACATCTACAATTGTGGGCGTGCACACTTGCACACTAAACTAACAAATGAGCCAACAATGATTGACATCAATTCGATGGCAATGATCAATCCCCCAACCCCACTTTGAAAGAGGCAATGGAAAGGGAGTTCGGGTGCTATCGACATGTTCAAACTATGTAGGTATAGTAATTGAAGGATGGGGAATGCAACCATATCAATTTCAAAGCCTGAAATCCGGCTGAATTTGATGATAATTTCAGCTGAGTTAAGGCTATACCATATATGGTATAGCCTTATAGTGCTATACCATATATGGTATAGCCTTACGATTGGCGTTAATGATGGATTTAGAGCATATATGACGTCCAGTAAAAATTTAAGGTAGCGAATCGTACCAAAAAGCTACCTACAAGTAGGCCTACCATCTGAAATGTGCAAAAAGGTGGTAAAAGCATTCTGTTGAGCCCGACCTTAATTTTAGCTTATCAAGTGATCAAAGCGCATGCTTCAGGTGACATCACATGAATGGGGGTCAAGTGATGGACAGACACTTTACGGTACTCCTCATCACGGCACGGTGTCATGCTATAGTGAACTAACTCTAATAAGTTGGATATCAGAATCTGAGATCTTTGTTTCTCCTCATCCTCAAAACCGGAGATCAATCCACTCTGTTGGGATGCTGATGTGTGTATTGCAAAGAGATTTGGTATGTACTTGCATAAGTATATGATTATAATGCACCAGAATAAGCCCAAGACATAAAAAGACTAAGTGGTTAAAAGGATTCAATTCAAAACGTAATAATTTTATGTGTAGGCATCATAATTATTTGAGCTGGGATGAAAAATGGGGCCTACATTCTACTTCTTCTGACAATAGTATCCCTCCTTGACTATCTATTGTAAACAAACTAATAAACTAGAGGAAAGATATCTATTGCAAAATAAAGCATATGGTAGTGCAAAATGCTGACTTGAACCCATCATTGAACCTCTTCTTCTGTCATGAACATATCACAAAAACATCAATCAGACACTCATTAGAGATCTTGATAGGCAAATTTTAGTTGGCACCCAGCCAAGTTTTCCCTTGCAACAGAGCACAGGAGTGTCATATAGAGTTTCATAGGACTCTCGAACAATGCCTCCACATCTAGCATCCTTGCTTTTTTCACAGTCTTGTACACATTTCTCATTAAAGTAAGACACATACCATCTAGTGGATCCAATAGCCTCAGATGGTGGCGGGAGTGATTCTGTCACACAATTGTGTGTGACGAGATATGGGAGCTCTTTTTTGCAACAGGCCTCCAGGGTACCATATAAGGTGACTGACTCATTAGCAAGACCTCCGCAATTCAACCCGGCAATCCCATATTGGTCATTATCTGTGTCTTTAAAACAAGATTGTCTGCATCCTTCATGCTTTGGGTCAAAGTACCATTCATTGGTTGCTGACAATGCTGACTTTCCACCACTCATTAGAACACAGTCATTGAAAGCCCAGCGGAAAAACCTGACACAGCATTGATCAATGGTTGATGTTTGATAGTACTCTGATTGTATCATGTAATGTGGTAGTTGACTGGCGTCATTCAGACACTTGATCTCTGACCCATCCCAATTTGGAAAATACCTAGTAGTATCACCAATACAAATGTGGTACAATTCCTGATAATGCTTTATGCAGCATGACTCAATAGTATCATCAAACCATCCATCATCTTCCTGCATGTACCCTGGAGCATTGTCATCATTCAGACAAGTACCAGATTTTCCATCTTGATCAGGATACCATCCACGGGATTGAGCCTGACCACTCAAATCATCACTTGATGTCAAATCACTATTAGTTGGCATCAATATAGAATCAGTAATCAGTGCAACGGCTAGACTTGGTGCTGCGCGGATATCATCCATTAAGTCTCCACTTTCAATTGCTGCCTGTATATTATCAGATATTTGTTTCGTTTGAGC
The DNA here is from genome assembly GCA_036939875.1 of Thalassiosira pacifica. Taxonomy (NCBI): domain Eukaryota; phylum Bacillariophyta; class Thalassiosirophyceae; order Thalassiosirales; family Thalassiosiraceae; genus Thalassiosira; species Thalassiosira pacifica. Next base: position 2,520 of record JALLOZ010000151.1, read on the forward strand.
AACAGAGCAGCCATAGGATTCACAAGGCACTGATTCAATGATGTATTCATATGCAATCACCAAGGACGTTGTCTGTAGATGACGAGAAAGATGCCTGAGTTGGCTATCACTAGGTGCATGGCCATTCAAAGTCAATATGTTGACAGTACAACTTGCAATGGCTGCATTAAAACAGGCTCCGTTTTCAAGAACCTTCACAAGATCGGTGAGAAAAGTGTGCTTTTGTTCTTGACTAAGCTGGGAGATGTCTGTGTTAAAAAGAACGAGCTCTCCCAAAAAGGCAACATTCACTTGAGTCTCACTTCTAGTAGCAACTTTATCATCAACTATCACTGACTCAATAGCAACATTGATAAGAGCTTCAGCTGTATTCTCTTGTGCCTTCTTCTTGAGCTCCTCTAAGAAGCCTCCATTTGAGACTTCCTCAGTCAACTGATTGGAAATCTGTTTTAAGATGGTATTCCCGACATCTTGATTGCAATTCTGCTCACATGTATCAGTTACTTCCATAATATACTCCAAATGTGTTCTCTGTTGTAAACGACGGCGTCTGGTTTGTCCACCTTCCGGGAGTATTATACGGACATCTGTTATAATTTGATTGGGATTTAAACCTTGCGCAACAATTTCCTCAACAGATTCCTCTAAAGCACGGATAGCCTTTTGTTTCTCAACCTCTTCATCTGGAAATGTGAAACCAGATACTTCAAGTGAAGATGATACAGTTGCCATAGTGACAGTCCTAGCTGTGCTGCTTGTGAAAGTTGGAATTGCAATTGATGGAGCCTGTGCTTCTGTCACCTCCCATAGAATTGTCTTGGTTTGAATAATATTTTCTGGTTGAGTTTGCCGTACCATATCAACAAAGAAGTTGCTATTCGTTTCAAACTTAGGAGCAGTTCTGAATATGTTCATCTGTTTGTAATCTTTTGGTAGTATAATGACATAGGCTTGTGTGTTGCCAACATTCCCAGCATAGTCAGTGCACTGCACGTCTATTTCATAGAATCTAAAAGGAGATGTCAATTCATCCCAATCACATAGAGGCTTGCTGTGGTGATACCCAATTACCGGATCCCTGGCACACCTGCATAAAATGAAAATGAACATTGATATTGAAACTTGTCAAACAAATGAGCGAACCAAGTGTGAGTTTGAATTCAACTCCATGCTTACCATTTGGGTTCCACATATACTTGAAGTTTGCGTGATTGATTATGAGATTGTTGTCGAACATTTCTACTTTCCCTGATCAAAACCATATTTTCACTGGTTTTTGTGTTGCTGTATGAGAATTCATTACTAGTTACTGTGACTTCAACCAGTGCTTGCTGTGGACAGTTATCCTATAAAATCCATTACTTAGTTATTTCATAATGGCTCATTATACTGGAAATTCAATAAGAGGAGAACACAACACTTACCACTATATTGTATGAAAAGAGAACATTTTCAAAGTCATTAGTGCTTTCATCAATGTGGAGGTAGAGACCAGCATCATCTTTGTAAAATGGGTCAGGTGGGCGGCCAAATCCAACAGAGATTAGAGGTGCTGTGTTGTCAACCCTCAGAGCAAATTGCCTTTCTGAAACACTATGCTGAGGGTGTGTTTTGGTGCATCTACGGTCAGAAACAGTAATTGTAAAAAGGGTATCTGCACATGCTGGATCCGCAGGGGAGATAACATTAATCGCCATGTCTTTGGCACAATCATCCTCCCCTTAATTACACTCATAAGGTAGGAACGAGCCTCTTCAAGTGAATAGAAGGATGGTTCTTTAATCAATGTGATACCATCTTCTCTCACATGTGCAGAAACACTGAGTCCCTCCTTAAAAATGATACTTGGTGCTGTCCTATCCTCATCACCTGATCATTCAGAATGGATAGCCACATTTATGAGCAAATAATGAATAAAAGGTAAGTATATGGGAATGGCTCTTCCTCTTCTCAGAGATATCAATACTCACAATCATCAATCACTGCATTGCAATTGTTATCTCTTCCATCGCAACCCATTCCTCTCACAACTGTATTGTCTGGTAGCAGGCCCTGAGTGTCATAGCCATCAAATATTTCCATCTGGAATATCTCTGAGTAGACATGTTCCCCATGGCCGCCCTCACAACGTTCATCAGTGGCAGTTGCAACAAATGAAGCAAGACTAGAATATGAGGATTCAGGTATATGTTTAACTTCAAGTCGGACTACACTGGAGCAATCATCTGACACAACAATATTTGCCAGCAAAAACGCCCTAGCCTTCTCCACATCATTGAAACAAATTGGACTCCCTAATAAGTTAACAGATGAACCAAGTTCATTATTGACCAAATCTAACTGAACTTTGTTGAGTGTTGGAATTATCATGGTAGGTGGGATAAGATCCTCATCACCTGGGGTATTCAACAATTGAATATACGATAAATTATACTCATGAAGTGAACAAAAATCTCATAGTCTCATTTTGCTTGGCATGGAACTTACATTCATCTATTTCCAAATCGCAGTCGTTATCAAATCTGTCGCAACCCATCCCCACATATGTTTCTAATTTGGTCAAATTCTGAGTGCATAGGTAGTATGTGGCCTCGTAGTCAGATTCCATTCTATTTCGGGCTAAGTCTTCAACGCCAGTTAGGATCAATGTGACAATAGAATTTGTGTAAGATGAATAGTTGTCCAATTCTGTAACATTAAACTTGTATTTGATCTCTCTTGATTCACATTTGACCTGCAAGCCATTGTCATTACTCAAATGCTGTTCATGTGCAGTATTGCTACTTAGAATCAGCTGAAAGTCAAATGTATAGGGCTCTTCACAGTAAAGTTCCTCTGTAAAGGGGATAACAAACTGATGACTTGGGTGGAGCATATTGTTGTTTGGTAGTTGAAATGAAGGAACACCATAAACGCGTGGATGAGTTTTGTCAAGAGTGACCTGTGTAATTTCTGTGCTGAAGTTTGACAGCTCATTGTAGGAGCCAGGCATATGGGAGCAATTAGAGGCGACCTTGACCTGATAGGAAGAATCCTGCACTGAACTGACATCCCAATACAGAGTTGAATACCCAAAGCCGTCTTCAAGGGAGTCCATGGAAAAATCAACAAGACGATTGTCAATGGTGGTCTGTCCTTCAGTGTCCTTGAGCTCTCTTAATTTCCATTCAGAAGAACTCCATTCACTAATACGTCGGTAGAACAAAACAACATCAACCAACCTCACATCACTTGGTGGAGCCTCAGTGTTCCAAATCAAACGATCAAAAAGCTTTCTGTTTGAATAGTTCTGGTTGAATATTGACACCTCCACTAATGAATTCTTCCTGGACAAAGTATCTGAGTTCAATATCAACTTGGAGGAACGCATCATACCAGCCCATCGAATACTTGGACAAGGAGGAGTAAACTGAATAAACTTGTTTTGGTCTTCATCTTTCCAATTGAAAAGGTCGACCATGTATTGGATTGGTCTGTGGCTGTCTTGAACGCAATTACTCCAAAGAAAGAGAGAGATTGGAGGGAACTGCAAGTTTTCAGCAGGTCTTTTCATTAAAATAACATCAGTTGAGATTGTTTGGGTACCGTTCATTACATAGCGCTGACTTTCTGTTGTGAGGGCATGACCATTAACTAGATGGACCAAAAGTGAGAGGGAATAAATGTTAATGACATCCTTCGGATGCAAAACACTTGCTGAACAAATTTATCACACTCACCAAGAACTGTGAAGTCTGCAGTATTAGTGACTAGGTCAACTCCAAGTTCCAGTTCGGATTGAGCCCAAGCTTCATCCTCCTGATCGTTTTGCAGAGTTGCCCGGAACACTATTGGTTCGTGTGGAAGGTACTTCCTGTCCATACCTGATGGGTGAGAAATCTCAAGCTTGGGATTTGGTGGCGCATACACGAAGTTGGATGAAAAGGTTACAACATCTATCTTGTTCCCACTCCGGTCTTTGACATCATCCATTGTCATTGTGTAATCCCGTCCAAGGAGTCTGTCATATGGAATAATCACTGCTTCATCTTTGAATTGCAACCGAATGGATGTTCCAGAGCATACAATGTCCAGATCTTTGTTTGTGAATGTTTTACTTAGCTCCGACACACTGATTTGGACACTGAATTGAATTGGAAAGTCACAGTCTAACTCTTCCGTAAACTCCACTGTTAATGCCTCACCAGGATGGAGATTGACTGATGGTGATGGCAAGCCATACATCGAAGGAGACACTCTGTCCACAAGGGCATACACACTTTCACTTGTATATTGCCTAAGCCTGAGAGGAGCTTTATCTGCTACATTACAGATTGACTTCAGCCGTACTTCATATGTGCCATCAGCATCAGGTGGGATTTGGGTACCAATGTCCCAGAAACCAGTGATACTGCCATGGGTTTCATTGTATGCTGCAAGGTTGAGCTCATTTCCGTCAGTCCCATGACCTCTGCGCCATGGATGAAAGCTAATATCACTGACCTTTCGGTATTCAACAGAAACAGTGCTTAAGCCTTCAAAATCAACAATCTTTTTAGTTCTATGAGGGTTAAAAATTGTGATGGGATGAGCAGATTCTGATGCTGCATTGATGGAAAAAAATCCATGTGTTTTCAAGTCTAAATCCCACTCTAATTCCATGCAAGGTGGTGTGTATTTGATCTTGTTTGGGGACTCATCCTCACTGACAGAGTTATACAAAGAAGCAGATTTTGTCTGTCTGAGGTATTCGCCATCATATTCACACTGTGAATCAGAAACGTTAGTGTTGAGGATCAAGGCAAATAATGACAGCAAATTTTGCATGGCTTACCTTGCTCACTAGGGAGATCTCAACCTCATCGTAGATGTCTAACTTTGGTCCTTTCTCAATTGTGACTGTAGTTTGTATAACTTTACCACCAACCTCCTGTCCCTGTAGCATCCATTCAATGTCATATGCGATGCTTAGACCATATGGGTTGTCTTGATTGTTTGTCAAAAGGTAGAAACTACTTGTACCATAACCCAGATTTGTGATTTGAACCTCTGCGATTATATATAGTGAGTCGAATGTTAATGAGACAGAGATATCATGATGGGAAATGAAAATATATTACCAGAACATACCAAAACTCATGAGGCTATTGTTTGCTACAGGAAAGTTTGGGCATGTTCTTTCAATTATTGATATGGACGGGGATTGCATGCATTTTTCAGTTTCGCAAGGACAACTTGACTTAACAACTAATCTGAAGACAAAGGTGCCGTATTTTGGATCAAGGTGTATGCTGTAGTAAATTGAGGTAGCAGCATTCGGTACACTGCAAATGAGGCGTGACATCACAAATAAGTAAAACTTTTCCTTTCACTAAGGCTTGACTTACTCTATCTCAAACTCATCTTCAATTTGCAAAAATTTGGTAAGCAATTCAAATTGGTTCAAAAGAGAGTTCACATCAAACAGATAACACTTTCGCAAGTGAACACTTTGTACTCACCTCCCTGATCCCCGTCTCCTAGGTCAACTTGAATTGATGTGGATGAACCAGTTTCATCAGCTTGGAGCATCTTGTGACTTGTCTCTGTTGTGTATCCAAGGTGTCCTTCGGCACCAACCCCAAATAGAGCCCCCCAACCAACGGCGAATTGAGCTTCTGCATTTGCACTGTGAATTGTAAATGTTATCAGTCAGGATCTGATAAGGCAATTACTAAAAGTAAGGCAAATATAATAACATTACTGTTCTATGTGGCTTACCCTACTCGCAAATGCGACATTTCATTATCGCTTACTGATGGACTGTCCCACGTTTGCTGTATCCTATCCATTTTTTCCTCGTCAAACTCAATTGTGAGGAGCCTGCAATGAAAGATTAATGGTGAGAATATTTGTTTTCTGAATTAGAGGTATAGATACAAATTCATGATGCGTCTCACCCCCCACCTCCAGTAAAGTAGATGGTGTTTGTTTCTTCCATAGCTCCGGTGTTTGCTTTCACTTCATCATAAGATTTGATTTGTTCTGTTTTTTCTAGCGACTCAGGAGACATGAGACTTATCTTCTTTTCTTTTGGGGTGGGATTTTTGAAGTCCCAGAGCATATAGTAAGGATTGTCTTCACCTAGATCTGTCCAATCTGTAGCTGTGGCAATTTTTTGTTCTAACCGCTTATCAATCTGAGTGGCTGTTAGCACACATCTATCTTCAAAGTCAAATCTGTCACAAACTTCTGTAATGAGAGGTGAGGTGTCCTCAGGATCACAACGATATTGTGTTGATGTACAAAGATATCTTGATTCTTCTCTATTTTGTACTTGTGTCCATAATATTTTTTGAGATTTACATCAAGGGCATGTCTCTGCTTTCTCATGAAACCATTCTAGCACACTCTCTAGGTCTGAAGAGTTGTTCACCTCCTCATAATCCAGTAGAATTTTTCTCCATGCCTCAACTGATGCCCTGATAACTTTGGCCTCGTTAATAGCCTGGCTCTTCCTAAGTTTTGTAGTGCCAGGGTTACCTACCTCAGCATCAAGCAATGCCAAATCAGTTCCCAGATCTTGTAACAGCTCATGTTCCTGGAAGCGTAGTATTAAAGTAGACTATTATTGATACGATGATCAAACAATTTTGTTCCTAACTTGCACAATGCAGGCCTTACCACTTGGTAGTAATTAAGAAACGAAATAGGGCTACTTATATCTGTGTCCAAGCTGACTTTGATGGTCTCGTTTACAGAGGCCTTGCATGTTTCGTTTGATGAATTGTATTTGACTGTAGTAGTTTCCCGCACCCTTACTGCCAGTGTGGGTACCTGCACAAGTGAAAGAAGTAGGAATGAGCCATTGATAATAGAGGCACCATGCAATGAGAATCAGTTCATGATCACTTACCAAGAAGATGTCGCTGCAATGTTGTGTATTAAAGTACATAAATATGAGAGATTGGATTTAGATTCCGTTGCAAAAGTTGTTTGATGTAAATGACGGAGAGACAGTCTTACGAGGACTTTCCAGCAAATCCTTCTCCGTCCAGACCTGGCCCGCCTGCAGTTGAGTAGCTCCACATGATAGACAAAGAGTGTGAATTCTCTTCCTCATCAGAATTTTCCAGCCACGATCTCCCTCCTTCAACGTACGGGCCAACCTTTCCTTGAATTGCAAGGACTTCGTCACATTTTGAGGCAACAAATCCCACGCAGACTGTGCTTCCACCCCCAAATGATGCATATAGATCCAGCTCCCCATCAATTCCTTTGTATTTTTCAAATTCTTCAATACTGACTTTGATATTAGTCTGCACATTTGTGTAAGTCACGGATGACTCTCCTCCACTAGAGGAAGTTTGTGGCAATGAGTCATTGATAATACAAAGTATATGCACTGAATAATATTTCACCATTGACTTACGGAGGGTCGCGTATGATTAAAAGCGGGCCGTGTGTAGGGAGGTATCTTTGTTTCATAGCAAGATGGAGGAGCATTGTAAAAGGGAAAGAGTTATTTGGCGCTGAGCAAGTCAAAACTGCTTCATATTTCAAAGTGAAAATGGATGAAATATCTTCGTACCTAGACTCTCCTGGCTTGTCCGAGAAGTCACCTGCAATGAAGGATTCATCGTTAGAACAGTCCTATTCTGAGAAATAGAAACAGCCTTGGAATCATGATAAACCTCACCAGTTATGACAAAACTCATTATATGTCTTGTTCCAGATTGAGCCTGATCGGTAATGGTGATAGCTTTGGTATACAGGTACTTGTCATCTTCATCAACCTCCTTCACAATTTGTGGATTTCCAGTTTGTAGCTTGAGCTCAATTTTAGACTTTGTATCGCCATCTTTCATTTCATCGACTGTAAGCACACAGGGTTCGGAACATCTAGTGTACCTCTCTATCACATCTGCACTCTTGCTTGATATAACCTTATCATCGTACTCATTACCTGCCACCAGACCAATGTGGTTTGTGACAATGACTTTAGTTGAACTGTCAACAATGTCACAGTATAAATCTTCAGCTGGAATAATTAAATTCCTATGAATCAAAATGAAACAATGAGATAAATAGGGACACTAAAACAACTCCTAGATGGGCTCCAATGCCTCACCTTAGGTATAAAGTCACCTCAATCTTTTTACCTAAATCTACGACATGGAATGACTCAGACTTTTCTATAATGGCTTCATATGGATGGCAGTTTCCCCTGTTATCCGTCCCACCTTCTACTTTTAGTTTCGGCTTTATTGTCAGGACTCCATCATATTGCTTTACAATAACAGAGGGGTATAAAAAGGATTTGAAATCGTGAGTGGAAATGAATGCCTCTCAGCTAAAACACATTAAGTCACAACAGAGTCTCACAAAACGAGCCAGGTATGCAGAAACAACTGACACTCCAGTATCTGCAGCTACATCTGTTGTATTTGCCAGATTGTTATCGCTACTGTCAAAGACATTGGTTTCATTTGCTGCAGCATCAGCTTCAGTCATCACCTCTTTCATGTTTGTAAGATCAAGCTGACGGTATTCATTTCCTAGACTGTCCATCACAAACGCTCGATCTCCAAGTAACTTAGTAATACGGACTTCAACTTTGTGAGCTGGGACCGTCAACATTCCATCAAAGCGTTCCAGTGTGTGTGTTCGTTTGTACAAGCTGCATCCTTGCAAAGTGACTGTAATATTGGAAGTACCGAGGAAGTAGTTGCACACTGAAATAATAAAGAAGAAAGGACAAGCCAAAATTGAGTGATTGAGAAGAGCAAACAGACCCCTACAATACCTTACCCTTCTAAAATCATCAAAATTCTGAATGCTTACCTCCTCCAGCCACTTCAACAAGCAATGGGGATACCGTAATGTCAACAAAGTCATGGTCTTGCAATGATCCATCCTTTGCCGCCTCAAATGAAATCAATATACCATCAGAGTATTTACCCCAGTTCAACCCATTCGGCTCTTTCGGAGCAAATGTGTGTCCTGACATTGTTGCCTTGATTGCAGAATAAGGTTTTTTGTCAGCACCAAATAAGAGATGGCCATGAGGAATAAAAATAGAAAAAACTTACATTGGGGTACCCCTTGATTCCAATTAATGCATTCAGTGCATATTTACCATATTTATCTGAACCAAAGGATGAAGAAAGAAGTGAGTGGGTCTAGAAGAGATCCGGTATTAACATAGTTGGATTTGGCAATTGTCGTAGTCATGCCGAATTCAGCGAAATTGCATTCCTCTAAAACAGGACCATCAATGATCAAAGTTCAAGACATGCCAGTATGACACAGAACATACACCCGCCTCATCAACAGACAATCATTGTTTCTGTTATCAATGATGCTGTAACAAAATAGTTCATGCCCTCACCTGTCTTTGTGCATTCTATTACTGGGTCATTTACTCTTTCCTGGCCATCCATAAAACGATGTAAACAAACCTCAGTGTTTGCAAGAGTACAATCTGTGGACACAATATTAGGTGAAGGTATGTACCCTTGAACACCATCTTCTGGTCGGCCAATATAAAGTGTTCCCGTCATCTGGACTAGAGTCGAATCAGCAATGAGAATCTTTTGCTCAAACTTAAGGTGACTCAAGTACGTGATGTGGCCTGTATCTTTCGGGCATTTTTCAACTTCGTCATTGCACAAAAACTTGTGTAAGATGGGTCCAGTACTACCAACATCAGATTGTTTTGAGGGAATAACCCTTAAAGCAAGCTTATCATTGCCTTTGAGGGTGACTCCATTTGTCAAAGTATGCGCCATCTTAATGTCAACAAGCAATTCTCCATTCTCAGCTGTTTCTCCCTCTCCCTCATCTAGGATGAGCTCATCAGAAGTGCCTGTCATGTACACTAGCTCCCACTGTATTCCTACCTCTTTCACTGGGGCACTTCCTGCAGTCTTCCTCAAGGTTACTTGGATTAAAGCAGAACTTTCCTGTGCAGTATTTCAAGTTGGTTAAAATTGTGAGATCTAGCAAAAATCTCATTGAAGGAAGAAACATAGATCAAACATATCATCCTTACCCATTGCACTTCATGTGAGAGACATGTTGCATTGCTAATGGTTGTAAATGATCCATCTGATTTCGTGATGTCAACCATGTATTGATTCCCAACTGCGCTCTGTGATATAATCATTGCCAAAATGGCAAAGCTAATTTGTCAGAGTTACTGTTAGGATGGCGACATATAGGGGCATGCAAGCTTCTTGGTACTCACCACGCAATAGTTATAAGTTTTGCCTTGAGTAGATGGAGAATTGTATGAGTTCTCAATTCAGAAGGATGTCAACAGAACAGGCTTAATAAAAATCATCAAATAACTCACCAACAACAAGAGCTGAAACCCTGGGTTGAGTAGATGGAGAAGTCTGTGAATCTCTATGGCTTAAGAGAAGTTTAATAGAACAATCTTTGTAAAAAGTCAACTTACCTATCCGAATAACCAGCGCCTGGCTCTAACCGTTCTTGGCAAGGGGAAACAGCATAGAAGAAGAATGGTGGAGCAAACGACACCTGTTCTTCTGTTCCTGGATCTTCTACAACCAAACGTCGTGTCATAGTATAGGCTTCCTCGCAGACGGAATTATCCTCAAATGACAGCCACACTAAGCCATCTGCCTGGGTGGCATGAAGGTCCTCTGGGGGACCTGTATCATCTCTGTCATCTCCGTCTCTGGTTGAACATGAACAAGCAGTATAATCCTGGTGAAAGTAAACAAATGTAAAGAAAAACATTAGAGAGAAATGTTGATGTAAATGTCATGGCTGGTAATGATAATTTTCTCACCAGGTGTATAGTTTTGAATGTTTTTCTCACATCCTGAAACAACTCTCCTGCATTAGTAACGGGATTGAGCTGAATACGAAAGCGTCGACCATGAGAAAGTTTTTGTATCATGACTTCATTGTTATCTTGCAATTGAACTCTGCTTTTCTTCATTTCTGATGTGAATGTTCCATCTTCCTTCTGCTCTTGTACAATGGGATCAAAGTTCAATCCTTGTATATTCTCTGGGATTGGAAGCTTCAATGTGATACTATCATTGGTTCTAGTTGATGCGACAACTGTCGTCAAGTTGTACACTTCTACTGCGAAGAATCTACTTTGATCAGTGGACGATCCACTTTCATCAAACGTGATGTACTTAATGACACCAAGATCTAAATTTTCATTTCCAAAGTAAGCCATTGGCGATAGGACATACTCATTGACTTGTCCAGGCTCATAGGACTTGCCATTGATGTTAGTGGCGGCTTCCAATCCGTCTGAACTGTCACCCACAATCAAGAAACAATTGACTTTGAGTTCCTAAAAGGTGGTGATATGTGGTTGTTGTGGGTCAGTATTATGCAGTTCAGATTAACTTGACCATAGAGACAAATCAACATTAACACACTTACGTCAATGCAAACTTTCACATTCTGCCCATCAGACGAAGAATCGATTATGAACATGAATTGAATGGAAGTTGTCTCTACCAAAGTAACAGTTTCTCTCAACTCGAAACCAAACGAAGAATATATTGACTCTCCCATTAGGTGAAAACTCTGAGGGAAGATGTTCTCGAGCTTGCTGTCAATCTTGAACCATATCTGTGAATCCGACAAGGCATACCCAGGTTGATTATGGTAGGGAAATATGGATACATGACTCCCTTTGCTTGTCACATCACAAGCTCTCATGGCTGGAGAATTATCACTTTGGACATGAGACATACACTTTGCTGAATCCTGTACTGATGAAATCATCCCTTCCTTGATTTTCCACAATGCAGTAGGGTCGGGAGTAGTACTGTCTGTTGCTTCAGCTCCAAAACATTTGGTGACGCTGAGTCCATTGTTTCCTGCCTTGAGGCACATGCTCCATACGAAAACTTCATTCTTGAATAAATCTGTGCGTAAAACAAAATTGCCGTTCTTGTATGTGCTGAGATAAAATTTTTGTTTACTAGCATCGCCACCTTTGCAAATGCCAAATTTGATGGAACCTGAAACTAGGGATGTGATTGGCAGAGCAAATATCAAGTTGAGAATTGGTAGTGTCAAGAGTAATGAGAAACATAAGATATCATAATTTGTCTCACCATTTGCTTCAAAGAAATCAAAATAAGCAAACACCTTGTCCTTAAATTCACCCATGTCTAGACATAGGATAGCAGAACTTGATGCACTGTACAGCCTAACAGGCATTTCATCTCTATTTACTCTCCTCGGAATTGTGCTGACTGGAATCATTTTATAAGTAACACTATGATGGTTTGTAAATTTCACCTTCCCCGTGCCAGTAAGATTGTCAAAAGATCTTTCATATTTGTTCAACTCCTTGGTTCCAATGCGGCATTCTTCATCTGTACAATCCCAGAGGAGCATATTTGGTCTGATACACTTATCACCAACCTTAATTCTGTTGTCTTCAAGGGGGAAATGGCTCATGGTCCCCTGATTAATGGTCTGAAAACCCCAGATAACACGTGCCGGCAACAACTTGATCTCAAATTCTGGGTAATCGAACCATTCCTCATTACCACCAATGGTCCAGGCTTCACGCTTGCATATGTGGTTGATGGCTGAATTGAAGGTACGAGGATGCACGTCTCCTCTCATAACTCCCATGTAATCGTTCCATCCTTCTCTACATAGACGTCCGCTCTACATTGACTGTAATCACAACTGTGTTCTTCCTTTTAGAAAAGTCTTCGATTCTTCTAAACTGAGTCAGATCCAACTCCCGATGTAGGTACTTTAAGAAACCCTGCACACCTACATTGAGGATTGGTACTGAGGTAGTAACTGTTGTCCTGATACTGATACTTAAGTTGATAAGTCTCATCAGTTTCAGATCCAGATACGCTGCAAATAGGTTCAGGTGTGATGCATTCTCGTGTCCATAGCCAGCGTGAGTCCATACCGTTATGTTTGTTCCATAGATCGGAAGAGCGT
>JALLOZ010000152.1:0-15646 GCA_036939875.1 Thalassiosira pacifica
ATACTACCATGTAAGTACACAGGTAGGTACTGTAGTGGAAATCTTAGTAGATCTCAGTATTAGTATATTATATCATTCATTATTTGTTTTAGACATTGATATAACCAATTATTCTTGGCACTGTGGCCTCTCTGCGACAATAATATTAAAATGGTGCCTTTTCGATTTCATCACAAGGATTTAATCACAACTCAGCTTGATATTATTTCTGATATTTAGCATGCAAATCAGCTGCAGACTCGCGATTTTACAGCTCGTTTCCGATCCATGTATTTTCCCACAGGCATCGTTTTTGCCCGCCTGGCCAAAGAAGAGATGTTCCAACACACCTTCCACTACGACAAGTTCTCCCAGAGCTTTGGCAGTGGTTCCGGTGGTGCCCTCTCGCAAGTTTACGAATATCATTACTTGATGACCTTCCCTCAAAGCGTCAGCTACTATGTCATGTAACACACCTCATCCATCTTTTGCTCCCTCTGAAATCTAATCTTCGTATGTGAAATGATGCCCATGAATGTTTGTTCCAGTAGTACTGGGCGATGGTCTGGCCCAAAGAGAGAACAGACCCTTCTTCTCATTGTCGGTGGGAATAGTCACCAATACGCGCGCCGCCTCGGCCTCCGACCCGCTCAACTGCACATTGCCAGACGACTCAACTCCTTCACAACACAGTCATAATCTCCAAGAACGACTTTGTCACTTTAGAAGAGAATTTATTTCACCACCTCTTGTGTCAGCTCCTTCATGGGGCAATGTAGATACACAATCTTCTTTCCCTTGGATACGGGTCTGTTGTCATAAAATGATGATTGCTATCATAAGGTAGTATGATCAATCCCATGTTGTGTAGGTAAAAAGGTCACCGTCAGCATTGCAATTGCAACATTGGTCTTACCAGCTCCTGTGGGCGTGCAGATTAGCAAGTTTTCGCACGTGTGTTGCAAGCAGCGTCAAAGACTGTGGATTGCATGGGATTCAAGCTCTACCTACGTGCCGGCGGAAGGTGATACGCTTGTCGGTATTTGAGGTTGATGCACGTGCTCTTTGAGCGACTGTTTGCGTACGGAAAGGTACGGAAGCTGGTATTGGTATTGTACAGTCACCATTATTTCATACCCATTTTTGACCTCGCGTTCGGTACCTTTCTGCAGTCCCCTCGTATGACCGTCACTGTACTATCCTGTTGCGCAGCATCAATAACTAAGTCATTGCTCTCCGCAAGCACCTGCTTGATGGCGCGTTTGTACGATTTTTCCGCCTCCTTCTCTTTCTCGTTACAGAGTGAGTACCACTGGAAGAGTAATTGTTGTTGCCTACGCATTCAAGTTAGTTCGTGTGGCGATGTCAGCGGCCTCGAATGCTCCAGCTCGTACAATAGTTGATGCAGATATGCTCATGCGGCTGAGTTGTTGCTGAAGCCTGAAGCATTCAGTATCTGATGTTGTACTGTAGGTGTTGCATCCCCTTGGCCCTCTCAGCAACACTCGCTGGAGGCCCTTCATCTCCATGATCTGCATCCTAAACGGGGTCCGAATCCTCATTCTCAGAGCCAGTGGGAATCCTGTCCATTGGGGTTGTATCATGGCTGGTGTGTAGCTCGCGAGCAATATATTGGCCCCAACTGACTCTTCTGGATGAAGAATTTGATTCATGTCGTCGGGTGTGTTTTCTGTTTTCTGACAAGTTGACGCCATTATTTGGAACCTCTATTGTATGTTGGGTGGGCCGTCGATCCCATTCGGATCGTGCTCAGCTGTCGGTCTTTCGCTTTCGTCAGGACGGCCGTATTGTAAATATCGCCAACTTGGTCGTATCGGATACAACTGTCGCAGTAAAAGTGGAGCAGCTACCGCATCCGGCCGATAATGCCTCGCCTTCGCTGTTGAGGGAAGATTCGTCGGACGGGCCGTCCGAATCCTGCTCGTTGAGCAGCCGGTCGAAAAAGCTTTCCCCACCGGCCATCATCCATCATGCAAACCGCGGTTCGACACGATGGTGGGTATCTATGCGAGTTACGAAGATGCCACTGTAATTTGGCTGGGTGGTTTTGCATGGCTGCTTACGGGGAGAGTGGCGATGTTAAGACTTAAGACATCGGCCGTTGGTGCAAGATTTCGTGTTTTCAAGGAAGTTAGTTCGTAGATAGTACAATAATAGTGTATGGTGCGTGGAGCAAACCACCTTTCCGGGATATCTCTCACCACAGCTCACCACTCACCACGACCACCATTCAATCAGCCTCAACCAGCCTCAACCAGCCTGCCCAGCTGCGCAGCGATATCGTAAAACATCAACCATCTCTACTGAGAGGTATTGTAGATTGTAGAGCGGCCAGACTGGCAAATGGCAACGTACAATAGCAATATTGTAGCTCGTGGAAAATAATCTTCTTTCAGCAAAGCGCGACGAGTGTCCGCAGATCTTCTCTCCACTCTCCATCCTCCGGTGGTATGGTACATAATATCTCAACTAGAACATACCCCAAGGCACTTACTACGGGGACTGACGGGAAGATAGATCGCTTACAATATCTACTCCTAGAGGTGATTTGATCGTATCGCGCGATCGTGTGACCAGCTTCATCGTATCGTGTGATCGTGTGAGTGTGATCGCACGAGTACGATTGGTCACCAAGAAATCCTAATCTTTTTGTGGTATGATCCAGTCAACATCTTTCAACTCCCCAGTGTCCTAGATACAGTGAATACTCACAATTGTGATTGTCATCATCACTAGAGGTGATTGAAACGCGTGAGGTAAACGCCATTAGTGGGGACGGAATAGTTATCATCATCAACACTCATGGCAATTGCCAGCATCCACATTAACTCAGCAATAAACCTACCCGTCGCAGATCCTTCCTTGGTAGGGACAGCTTAAACACCTCTGAAGCTGAAGTTTGACTTGTGTGGTGTTCATATCCGACATTGGATGATGTCGGAAACTAACAGTAACAGCACCAGCATCATCTCCATAGATGATCTCTTTGCAAAATACAAAGAATATAAAAATGGACAGAGCAAATCATTTGCCATAGTTAGGTCGACGTCAGGAATAACGTCCACAATTGCATCCAGCCTCCTCATTTTGACAATACTTAGATCTCCTAAACGCCTGTCCACGGCATATCATCGGCTACTCCTCGGGATGTCCATCGGCGACATTTTATACTCATTGACATTTTCTACCTTCCAAGCCTCATCGCCGAGCGATGTTAGCTACATTGTTTGGAATGCAAGAGGCAACCAGGCAACATGCACTGCCCATGGCTTCTTAGCTGTTGCAGGCCTTGTAACGACAATATCCTACAGTTGCTCGTTGAATCTTTATTACTTGGCCTTGGTGAAGCACAACAAGACAGAGACATACATTCGCACCAAGATTGAGCCTTTTCTACAAAGCATTCCCATTTTGATTGCAGTCGCATTCAGCATCATTCGTCTTGTTAATCAAAATTACAACGATTCCAGGGGGGATGGGACTTGTACTTTCAGCCCAATCTACAATCCACCTCATTGCGAGGGGTACGATGAAGGTGAAGTCCGTGAAGGGTTTGAGATTCCATGTGGACGGGGACGCAATGAAAATCTCTTTTACGGGAGCAAATTGTTTTTAATATTTGTCACACCAATCATCATGTGTGTTTCCCTTGGAATGATTCACAAAAGTGTGTTGGGGCACGAAAGGAGGATGGCAAGGTACGGAGTGGGGGCTCTCAATCAAAGTGCCCAACAGACCAGTGGTGGGGATGCTGGTGAAAGCGCCAACGAGGGTAATGGCCGTCAAAGGGGATCTGCCATCTCAATATTATCTTCAATATCAATGAGATTTGGGAGAAAAAAATCCTCAAATCTAGATGGAGACAATTGCAACAGCCGCGCAGTCATGCATAAAGCACTTGCTTTTAGCGTTGCGTATTTCTTGGTATGGACATGGCCTCTTATTATGTATATAATGATCCTGGTTGGAGCGGATATGCCAGTTGCTTGTGATTACATGATGGCCTTAATGACACCTCTTCAAGGAGTAAGTGGTAAATTGATGTCCAGATGTATATCAATCACACCACTCTCATTAGCCCATCTATCTCAACATTTTTCACTTTCATTCATCAGTTATTCAACTTTCTTATTTATCTACACCCAAAAGTGATGAAAGCCAAGAGATCCTCAGGACAAAATCTGTCTTGGTGCCAAGCGCTTGTAACAGCATTTTGGTCGGGAATATAAATGGGCCCAAGAAGAAAACAAATGCTCCCCCCTCCCATGTTGCTGGAGACAACGAGAACACTTCTCCTGCTGCTTCTGATGGCAGGGGAAATGATCTTGCCGCTGATGGTACTATCAGTCTACATTAAAAGTATAACCGTAAATTCACTGACATTGAAGAAGAGAAAACAGAGATCCGGGCCCATCAATATGGTGATGATTGGGATGATAATAATGCATTGGAAAGTAATGATACTGGACAAGGTGGGAATTTTTTGCACAATGATGTACAACATGTTGAATGTGAGATGGGAAAACATCTGAGATATCACACTAATTCAAAAAGGAATGGCGCTGCAAGACTATATGATGTGAGAGAAGAGAAAGATCGATATTAAATACATGACGTTCACTGATGGTACTGCTTTGCACACACATGCTTTTCATGGGTACAGTAGGAAGACATGGAACAACATGAAATAAAAAAACAATATGATTGATAATATTTGGTATGCATAGACAAGCCCAATGTCAAATAGTATAGCTTGTTCCGTCAATGCTACCATGCCCATAAGTATTCCAGACCTAATGATCTTCCCTCTCAGCTATCACATTACCCCGTAAACTTCAAGCAGACAATCAATAATTTGTGATCGGTGTCAAGTACATCAATCAGATTACTATTTGAATAGTACATGCGTCGATCAGATAGTATATTGATCAAATGTATAGTATTACATTGATCAAATAGCACATTGATTGAGTATATTGATCGCAGAGCTTTTGGGGGATTGTCAGAGGGTTAGTACATGGACGCTTCCGCGCGTTTCCGTCCATTATCACCAGTCTGCTTGTGAGAGTTTCTAAGCAAATAAAAGCCATCAGGTATCTTAAGCACCGTAAGAGCAGCTGTAAACACGATGAGGCTTCTGCATACCGCAGACAAAATAACAGTAGCCCTGCAATGATGAACATTTTGGAAGTATCAGTAAGGCTGCCGAGAGGTGCCGCCTTCATCGTTGACATTCTGCTGGGTTCGACTGACAACTGTAATGATAAATTGTGCTGATTGGCAAACGCCACCCAACCCCTCTCGAAAAGGCAACCACCAACTCCTGAGAATGTTGACAGTTTAATCATTACAAAAAGTAGAGAGGCAATGCTTGATCATTGCTGGATCGTTGATCCTGCAAGATCAGAAAGGACTGTGATCAGGTTTGCTCAATCTCACAAACTTGAGAATGAAAAATAAAGATTCCTATAGGATACTTGAGGATACGTCAAGACTCTCAAGATGAAATTCAAATATTTAAAGCAAAACAAAAAATACAGAAGGAAGGTCGTGCCTCACTTACGCTGCGGTAGGTATTATTTTGGCACGTGTATGTGAGACATCTCGGCGTCTTGATTGGCTCGTCAAGCCCGGTCAAAAATTAAAGAACATGAGCAATCTCCAGGATAAACGAAGTCTGATGATTTCTCGTGGATCTGTTCCATCTTTGCGTGATTGAGGAACTATGGTGGATTAACACACCCTTGGCGGAAAGTTTGGGTTGGTACTCGGATGAGGATTTTGGAAAGAACAGCCCAACTTCTGTTATTTGGCAGCGGCAAGGAAAGATGCTATTCCAATCCTTGACTTCCATCGTCCGACATGTACGGTACATTTCAACAGGGGTATTCTGCATATGCAAATGAAAAGAAAAAACGGAACAGAACCAATGTTGTTTTAGATTGACATGGCTGTGGTTCTCTGGTTATTCATTGAATGCATTCATTACTGTACTCTGCATTTAGTGTTGACTCATTGTTGTGCGTGGTACCGCACAAGTTACAGTGATATGTACTACATAACACTAAAACATACGTGTCACATTTGGCTAAAGTATTGTATCTAGAGCTTTTCGACACCTGTTCCGCTTGTCAGACTAATTATTACTTCCCCCTATTCCTCGCAGCCAAAGCCCTTCCAGCTGCGGCCCTTCTCTTCCTCGCCCCAGCCTGATCCACCGCCGCCATGGCAGCTGTCCTGTACATTTCGTGGAATGTCACCGCCGAGTACAAATTGCTCAATACGTCCTCAATCGTCCTTTGGGCCTTGACCAATTCCATACCGTAATGTATCAATTCGCACGCATCGTCCCCGCAAATGTGCACTCCCATGATTCGTCCATTGGATTTGTCAAAGACTAGTTTTAGCATGCCGTTGGGACTGAAGACCAGTCCTCTCAAACATTCCGCATAGAGAGCCACGCCCTCATCTGCATCGATGCCCATATCCTGACATTGTTGTGTGGACAGTCCGTAGTATGCGGCCTCGGGCGAGGTCCAGACACCTACGGGGAAGGCGAACAAGTTGGCCGCCAGGGATTTGGGATCAAAGTGTGGTTCATCGCAATCATCCCTTTTTGTGGGGTCACAGAATTCATCATCATCATCGTCTCCTTCTTTGTCATTGCTGATCAAGTCTTCCCTGAACATGCTCTGAATGGCCTGAGATCCCTGTGCCATCCCCGTACTCGCCAAGAATGGCCTACCCAACACATCGCCAGCAGCGTACACATTATTCCCCGATGCAGTACTCTTCAAGTCGCTATCCACATCAATGCCTCCGTATTGATCCATCTGAATTCCTGCTGCCGGCAAGTTTAAATTGGCAGTGTTTGGCTTCCTTCCCACTGCCGCCAAGTAAATGTCGCATTTCAGCTGGGTCGTGGCACTAGCGCCGCGTTCTCCGCCGCCCTTGGCCTCGATATCGAGTACGATGGGTGCCTGGTCGTTGCCACGAGGAACGGTGAACTTTTTGACTTGTGCTCCGCGTTCGATTTTGATGCCACTTTTAGCCTGAATAAGGAGGAGGAAGTGAAGAATGAGGTGAGCTGAATATTCTCAAGTTGATTTCAACACATTTGCTGGAAATCATGGCAAGGTTGATGGCGTACAAAGATCGTTCTGTAGCCTGTCGAGTATACCTGCCTCCTTGAAAACATGAACACTGGAAACAAATAATGGACACTTGCGAGAAATCATCCACCACCGCAAAACAGGGGGGGGGTGTCATTTCCAGGGGCATATTGCCCCCTCTCTCCCCCGCTACTTCAGGAGAGGACCTCGAGCATTTTTTATTGCGAGCCCCATTTTTCCATAGACAGTGCGAGCTACTTTGAGCTAGCTAAATCAAATGGACATTTTTGCACTATCCGTTCGTTTCACCTCAGTAGCCTGGTATTACTTCCTCTGACTTATCCAGTGGATTCCTAGGTACCACAGAACCAATAACCAAGCTGACAATACATGTCTCCATCTTTCCCACACCAAGACAAGTAGTCAAAAGCTAAACATCTACCACTAACTATTCATCTAACTCACCAAATCAGCCACCAGAACACCGGCAATGTCCTTATCCAACCCAATCTTCATCAGCGCATTCCTCGGTACATTATCCCGAATGATCAACGTGACATCACTCCCCAAATTCTTGAAAATCTTTGCAAATTCAATGGCGATAATCCCACTCCCCGTAATAGCCACGCTCTTGGGCAAATAAGCCAATGTGTTGATGGAATCGCTATCGAACACGCGCTTCCCATCGAACGGAATCCCACCCGGTCGAAAGGGAGTGGAACCCGTGGCGATCAACGTCTTATCGGCGCTCAGGGCCGATATGGAATTGTCCTCGGCCGTGACGAAGAGGGAGGAGGATCCGCCGGAGTCGGCGAAGGCGGCGTGGCCCTGAACGTAGGTGACGCCGGCGTATTCGAGTTGACGGATGGTGTCTTTGGCATTGAAGGAGGCTAGGTCTCCTTGACCTGGAATTGGAATTCAACAAAACGAGCGAATCTCCCAGCGACAATCACTGTCGCCTCCTCTTCCGACAACCTCCTCTGGAACTGGGACCCTCTCTGCTGTTGTTACCCTCACTATCATCATCGCCCGCCGACGGATCGAGCTGGTCGATGGTGCCAGAACAGTTACGATGGGTGTGGGAGTGTGGGGGGCAATTTATTATGGACGATGATGAGTGGTGGCCAATTTGATGAGTCGACGTCATTGGAAAATGGCTGAATATGGCAAATCAAAGCGATCTGAGAACTGCGTAAAACATTTTAACTAGGAAACCCCTAGTTAATTTGGCGGTTTGACGAAAGATCGTATGCAATTTTCAACTAAAATCGAATAAAAAAAAGTTCAAAAGACAATAGACGCGTTCGTTTCGTTTTTGCTTTTGAAATGACTCTAGCGGAAAATGAAANGAATCTTTATTACTTGGCCTTGGTGAAGCTCAACAAGACAGAGACATATATTCGGACCAAGCTTGAGCCTTTTCTACACGGTATTCCCATTTTGATTGCGCTCGTGTACACCATTACTTTTCTTGTCAGCAAAAATTCCAATGATTCTGGGGGTGGAGATTGCAGTTATAGCCCAACCTACAATCCACCCCATTGTGTTGGGTATGATGAAGGTGAAGTCCGCGAAGGGTTTGAGATTCCATGCGGACGGGGGCGCAATCGGAATCTCTATTTATGCAGCGGATTACTTTTAGGATTTGTCCCACCAATCATCATATGTGTTTCTCTAGGAAAGATTTACAGAAGTGTGGTGAAGCAGGAGAAGAGGCTAGCAAGGTACGGGGCAGGGGTGCTCAATCCAAGTGCCCAACAGACCAGCGGTAGTGATGTAAGTGGAAGAGCCAACGAGGGTAATGGCCATCTAAGTGGATCTTTCGTCTCAATAGTATCTTCAGTAACGAGTAGATTTGGGAAAAGAGAATCCTCAAATCCTCATGTTGGAGATAGAGACAATTCCAAGAGCCGTGCAGTGATGCATAGAGTACTTGCTTATGCCATTGCATATTTCTTGTCGTGGATATGGGTCATTATTGGTTTTATAATGTTTCTTGCTGGAGCAGAAATTCCAGTTGCTTTTGCTTATGTTTGGTACTTCATGTGCCCTCTTCAAGGAGTAAGTCATAACTTGCTTTTCAAATGTATTCCAATCCGACCATTCTCATTTGAGCTCATCAACCTCAAAAAATCACTTTCAATTGCCAGTTATTCAACTTTCTTGTTTATCTACACCCAAGCGTGATGAAAGCTAAAAGATCCCAAGGACAAAATCTTTCTTGGTGCCAAGCACTTGGAACGGCATTTTGGTCTGGAATAAATGGGCCCAAGAAGAAAACAAATGCTCCTCCCGCCCATGTTGCGGGTCGTCATAAATATAGTCCTCATCTTGATAGAGACAAGAAAAAGATTTCTCCTGCTGCTGCTCCTCATGACAAGGGAAATACTGTTGCTGCTGATGGTACTACCAGTCTACACACAAAGTATAATTGTAAATCAACTAACATTGAAGAGGAGAAAACAGAGATCCGGGCCCCCCAAGATATTGATGATTGGGATGATAGATTTCAGCAACGGTTGGAGCTGCAAGACAATTTTGTTATAGAAGAGGAAAATGAGGTTTAATACACAGCATGCAATGCTGGTGCCACTATGCAAACACAGGCTTTTCATGGGCGCATTACTAAAGCATAGGTGAACTTGAAATACTAAATGTAATGGTTGATATCATTTGATATAAGCCCAATTTCAAATAGTAACTACTTGGCAGATTGGGAACAATACAAGTTACGTCACATGCATGCCACCAGCATGCCCATATGTGCGCAGCAGTTAGACACCGACACTGATAAATGTGAAATGAAAGCATAATAAATTGGTATTTGCTATACTTATGTCTGATTAGATATCTAGTAACTTGGCTGATAGGGAAACGTATGGATGGCACTGCATATCATCGCAAGGCTCGTTCAATCACCATGGTACGTCACAATAGCAAGTCAATTCAGGAGGACATCAATGTAGTCTCTCTTCAAACAAGATGATTCCTCAGAGCATCCTCCTCTGGTCAATCAATCTTGACACAGCCATCAACGAATTATGCCCAATCAAATGCCACTCATTACTGTGCAATACTGAATAGTGAGTTAGCCTTGTATTATCTTTTGATAATATCGTGCTAATAGGAGTGCATCATGTACTAAGTAGATTCCAGTACTCTTTAGTTCTCCCCCTTTGGTGGAAAGGCTTTCCACGTGGGCATTATCACAGCTAGATGCATGTTGAGTAACAGGTCTCTCAATGCCAATGATGGATCCAACTAACAAGAACACCCCCATTATGCATCCCCTGTCTCATCTTTGCATGCATCTCCTGATAAGTTCATTGTTTCATCACAATCATCATCCTTATGCTCTCCCTTTGAGCTCTAAATCCATTTCAAAACCATCAGCCATATCAGAATCAAGACAACTATTGAGCTCAATGACAGCGCCAAAAACACAGCATTTCAGATGAATCTTCTTTTTGTTTGATAGAGTAATTTTACACAGCGGTTTGTGTGGTGGCACACTTCCATAATGATCTCCCATGGCCTTGCTGTTACTTCCTTCTTGTTCACAGTGTTTTATCAATTGTTCTTGGTACAAAATTTTCCGAGGGCAGATTGGGAACCTTTGTCCATTTTGACAAGGTATTCAATTGATAAAATCTTGATTGTTTGTACGTCTTTGATATCATTGTCCCCTTCATCCTTGCTGGTCTGTTTGTACTTTACAATTGGTTCGAGCATATTTCCGGCGGTGGTGATGCACGACCAGCACTGTGATTGTGGTGTACTACTTGCACTTGATTCCCAAAGGATCCTATTGTGTTAGATTTGTGTCTTTGTCTTGGTCACCAGCAAAGCCATCATCTCCTAGATGTGACGTTTCTGTTAATTCTTTGCCCTCATTTGTGTCTTTGTCTTGGTCACCAGCAAAGTCATCATCTCCTAGATGTGACGTTTCTGTTCATTCTTTGCCCTCAACTTTCCCAGATCCCTTTGCAGATGGTGATTGACCATCAACAATTTCACTTTCACTGTCATCAAAGAGCACATAATATTATAGGAACTCTCAAAGTAGTGATGAGGAGAGTCTGCTGGTCATTCTGATACTGGACGTTAGCAAAATGATTCATTTTGGTAGTGGGATAGCAACTTGTTTTGGTAGTCTTATTTATTATGTTGCACCGGTTGTTTTTCCTGCCATCATGATAGTTGTGTTTGCCACTGTCACTGTCACCCAAAACATGATAGGACTGGGCCGTAACATATTTATGTAAATGCTACGTAAATAAAGAATATGTTTTTTCTCTAAAAGAGCTCATGCTTTTGTGGATAGTTAGTGGACAGTAAAAAAAGTCATTGGACATTTTGTAGTCAGTTTGTGGATAGCATGAATTGTCTGTTAAAAAAGAATAGGAGCACACTATAATATCATAGCAATAGATAGACAATGGTAAATAAGCCGGGTAGGGGGTGCTCGTGGAGACGCTCCCTTTTTGGATTCTTGGCAGTGATAGCTACCAGTAAAACTATCATTCTGTTAGCAGTGCTGCACAAAGCAAGTGTTGATTCGGGGCTGATCTTTTTGTTTAATAGAGGATTAAAAAGGGTTGAAAAATTGATTGCGTCAAGTCAAGAGGTTGGCGTAATGAGTCAATGTGTCAACCTTCTTGGGGCACAAGAGCAGAGGCAGAACAACAAGACACACAGAAGAACAAGTCAGCATCGATGAATCTCGAGGACTATGATGGTGGTGCCAATCTTGATGCCAAGGAGTGCCGGTATAACATGGGGAGGATGAGTTCTTTGTGGTAGAGACAGGAGATAAAGAGCACGCATGGCACCAAGCCAGGGGATCAGTTGGTGTCCTGGGACGTGTGCAGATGGCGTACCATGTTTGGAGGGATGGGCAATAATTCTGCAGGTTTAAGGAGGAACGGACTTGGATCTTGTCAACATTGGCAAAGAAATATTACGGGAGGGGGTGACAAGGCGGGGGAAATTGTCCCAAAATCCTGCGCAGTGGTTACAATGAGAAGGTAGAAATACTAGGGGGCATGCACAGGGGCAGTTGGGACAGGAGGGCAAACAACAGTGCATATTGCAACTACGCAAATGGCTGTGCCAGCTGCCCAGTGGTCAGGATTGAAATCAGCAATTGATAGGCTCAGGGAAGCAATAATTTTGCCAGTTTTTTCTAGCAACAAATGGATTGACAGCTAGGGGCCAAGTGCTCAAAGAAAATAGTATTTGGTGTTTTATGGCAATGTTGGAGGGCAAACCGGATTTGAAGTTGTTTCATTCATTAGTAAAATATAAAAATATGTTCATTTCAAAGGGAATGCAAGGTCAAGTTAAGAGTAGGATGGCCACTGATGGTCACACTACTAAAACTAAAGGCTTGGGGATGGTCAGAAGATTTTTTACAATGACATCAAGAACAGCAATAAGCTCTACAAACCTGTCATGGATGACTCAAAGATGGCAAAGAAGATACCAAGGATGGCAATATTACCTTATGTGGCCATAAAATGATTTATAACCAAAAGCTGAACACAAAATGACTTGAGGGTTAAGATGAAGGAATTTGTTGAGGACAATCCAGATGTTGTCAAAGCCATTTGGGAAATGCTGCATGCATATTCCCTTGCAGCATCCCAACAAGAATAAGGCACAGTAAAGCAAGTGAGTATGATGGCCTTCAACATGGGAGTAGTAACCACAATGAAACAATTGTTTTAGAGGTGGACATACCCACGATTGAACACGACGTTGGGATCATGACCAGTGAGATAACAAGCATACAACCACTCTCTGCATTTTCTTTATCTTTGATTTGTCAGATAGCAAGTGAGCAAGAAAAGGTAGGATCCAACAATTGCTTTGTTACAATGCAGGAAGAGCTGAGGTCCAGTCAAAGACTTCGTTGTATTTGTCAGCAATTGCTCACCTTAGACTTGCCACTGTCCGGCCTCTCTGGAGGAATAAGTAGCATGTGTTGACAAACATGCTTGCTTTGGAGTGCAGAACAAGACCTACAAACAGAAACTACCACAACTATCTACAAGAAGCCAGACCACTCCCAGGCACTACATCTCTACTTGGCCTGGGGCTCAACTACTACATCAAGAGACCCCATCCAACCAACAACATAGATGATACCTTCAACCGCCTTCAATCCCATGTCAGGCACACCTACTTCTTCCACCAAGGACCCTCCTAAACCTGAGGACCAGCAGCAGACCTACAATCCAAAGCTCTACATCAAGTTGGAGTGGGAGTTTGATGAGGCTGATAAAGCCATTGAAGAATACATTGACAGATTTGATCACGATTATAGGAAAGCCCAGCGGAGGTACAATAAATACTCCACCCCCAATCTTACCCATCGTAAGATCAAGATTCTCACCTACTACAAGAACAATCACATCTACGTCAATTAAAAAGTGTGATCACAAAGGAATGGCATCTGATGAATGTGCTGCATCAGTGGGATAAGGATGCTGTGATACAACTCCACCTTGCTCTTCTTCTTCCATGGCTGGGAGGACCGCCTCAGCTCCTGAGGCTGGGAAGTCTGCACCCAAATGCGTGGGCCCATGGTTTGCTTGCTTTGTTTTATTCTTTTATACCTGTGGTATTATCTAGCTTCCTGGTAGGTATCTTCTAGCTTCATGGTAGGTAGCTTTGTGTTAGGTGTGTTGTATGTACTCCTAGAGTAGCAGCCGTGCGTGTACATTTGGAGTAGGAGTACTTTTATTTCTTTTGGTATACATCATAGTACTCCTAGTTAGTGGCCACGCATGTTCAGAGTATAGTTGAGTTAGGGGCTCCAAGCCCAAAATCTGAAGCTAGGTCAGGTTTTGAGTGGCTAAAATAGATAAAATCTGACAGGGACCAAAAAATCAAAAACTGCAAAAACTTGCTTTGAACCGGACGGTCGAGAACAGACAACAGCCCCCCTCTTGGCCAACAACTTCCAATTACACTCAAAAGCATCGTTCCAGGTTTACACCCGCAAGATAAAATCCAAAGGGTTAGCATGGTGTTTTCAGCATGTTTCTTTTCGTAGTTACTTCCCCCTTGGGTAGGAGGAAGTAACTGCAAAGAGTATGCGTCCGTATCTTCATTTTTCATGGTTCTAGATGTAACCCCTGCCATAAATTGGAACGGCGCGACCATGGCACATGCCGGCCGCACCCAAATGCCTCCTCCACTGTGCCCCACTCATCCAAAACACGCCGTTGAAGGTGACTCTCTTGTGGTTCCTGTGGAGAATTGCGCCAATCGTTAGGCGGTAACATGGCATTACGGGCGAGGGATTTGGTGAGTGGTTGACTGCAATTTTTGATATGTTCGAATATTGTTCGCAATCACTCACCAAACTTTGCCCATCATTGTCCCAACAGGTTGGCATTGTTATGTGCTGCCCAGAGGTTAACACCCCCGGCGGCACAGCAGTGAGACTCCATTAAATAGCACCATATGGGCGTAGCGGTGAGACAAGGGCAAGACGGCAGCGCATAAAGGTGAGTCTGCATGCATGCAATCTTTGTTTTTCTTTTTGAGACACACTCACACATCAAACCCGCCTCTTGTATCCAGCACCAGCTGCAGATGTCTCTGATAGAGGAGCAATTGGTGTGTGTTTCCGGGGGATGGCACAGGTTGGGAGGATTGTAATCTTGGCGTGGAGGTGATTGTGTGTGAGCAATTGGGTGAGTATTCTTTTGTATGTATTTTTAATATTTCGTATTTAACCGCTCTTGCCAAACTCGCCTCTCCTTTTGTTGTCCCAACAGGCAAGCATCGACAAGGCAAAACGCCGGACAACATTTTTACATTGCGTTGGCAGTGTAGACAAGAGATGGTTGCACACAAGGTTGTTGCATGATCAATGGTGCATCGTGGCATCGCATCCAATTAACTGTTGGACACATCCGACAGTGGATTGGCCCTCCGCAATCAAGACTGCATGGCAAAACTGATCAATGATCCCAGTTTGCTGGTGAAGTATCCCAAGGTGGAGGCGGACATTGTGGCGGGAGGCAATGTGGTGATGGAGGGGGGTGATTGGGAAAGAGATCAGATGCCCACTGATGCGCTAGCTGGAAGGTGGAGGAATTGATGAAGAAATGAGAAGCACAGTCAAGCAAGAAGGATGAGTGTGATGACGTGAGAAAGATGGGGACAAGCATAGATCAGAAAGGACAAGTACAGTTGAGCAGGGAAGGGAGAGGTACAGGAGCAAGAGTGATGAGGACAAGGCCCTGGAGCCAGAGTGAGAACAAGGAGGACAATGATGACATGCAGGAACAAGAGTGAGGAGCAAGAGTGAGGAGGATGAGGAGCAAGAGCAAGGAGGATGAGGCACAGGGACAAGGGGTGAGAGCAAGGAGGATGAGGCACAGGAGCATGGAGGATGTAAAAATGATAGCAGCACCAATAACATTAGGATTACCATTATCAATAGCAATACCAATAACATCATACAAAGCAATAGCCTTAGCAATAGTCATAACAATAGCACCAGCAACAACAATCAA
>JALLOZ010000153.1:0-2500 GCA_036939875.1 Thalassiosira pacifica
TTTGTTCGATTATTTACAATTTTTTTTTTCGATAAATCGAAAAATCATGTATAATATATTATGAAAACTCGTATTTAACAAATAGATAAACATATTAACTATTTTTTATTTTTTATGAGAGTTTCATAGATTTCTGTCTCCCAAAAGGAGAAAATTAATGGCAATAAGCTCAACAGAACGTCGTTCAAAAAACGTACAAGTTTTTGTAGAAAAAGACGCCGTCGAAACTAGCTTCGCAAAATGGGCCCAACCGGGACATTTTTCAAGAACTTTAGCTAAAGGTCCGAAAACAACTACATGGATTTGGAACTTACATGCTGACGCTCATGATTTTGATAGTCAAACAAGTTCATTAGAAGAAGTTTCTCGTAAAATTTTCAGTGCACATTTTGGTCAATTAGCGATCATCTTTTTATGGATTAGTGGTATGCATTTCCATGGTGCATATTTTTCTAATTACTCTGCTTGGTTAACGGATCCAATCGGTATTAAACAAAGTTCACAAGTAGTTTGGCCAATTGTTGGTCAAGAAATTTTAAATGCTGACGTTGGTGGTAATTTCCAAGGTGTTCAAACAACATCAGGTTGGTTCCAAATGTGGCGAGCAGAAGGAATTACTAGTGAAGTAGAATTATATTGGACAGCAATTGGTGGATTAGCTATGTCAGCAATTATGTTATTTGCTGGTTGGTTCCATTATCATAAAGCGGCACCAAAATTAGAATGGTTCCAAAATGCTGAATCAATGATGAATCATCATTTAGCTGGTTTATTAGGATTAGGTTGTTTATCATGGTCTGGTCACCAAATACATATTGCATTACCAATTAATAAATTACTAGATGCAGGTGTTTCACCACAAGAAATTCCTTTACCACACGAATTCTTAATTAACCGTGACTTAATGGCGCAGTTATATCCAAGTTTCAGTAAAGGTTTAGCACCATTTTTTGGTGGAAACTGGGGTGAATATTCTGACTTTTTAACATTTAAAGGTGGTTTAAATCCTGTAACAGGTGGTTTATGGTTAAGTGATATTGCACATCATCATTTAGCATTATCAGTTTTATTTATTGTTGCGGGTCATATGTATCGCACAAACTGGGGTATTGGCCATAACATGAAAGAAATCTTAGAAGCTCATAAAGGTCCCTTTACTGGTGAAGGCCATAAAGGATTATATGAAATTTTAACAACATCATGGCATGCTCAATTAGCTATTAATTTAGCAATGATGGGATCTCTAAGTATTATTGTAGCGCACCATATGTATGCAATGCCACCATACCCGTATATTGCAACAGATTACGCGACACAATTATCATTATTTACACATCATATGTGGATTGGTGGTTTCTGTGTAGTTGGTGGGGCAGCCCATGGTGCTATCTTTATGGTTCGTGACTATACACCAGCCAATAATTACAACAATTTATTAGACCGTGTATTACGCCACAGAGATGCGATTATTTCGCATTTAAACTGGGTTTGTATTTTCTTAGGTTGCCATGCATTTGGATTCTATATTCATAATGATACGATGCGAGCATTAGGTCGACCTCAAGACATGTTCTCAGATAAAGCAATTCAATTACAACCAATTTTTGCGCAATGGATTCAAAATATCCATTTATTAGCACCAGGAACAACAGCTCCAAATGCTTTAGCAACAACAAGTTATGCTTTTGGTGGTGACGTTATTGAAGTTGGTGGAAAAATTGCAATGATGCCAATTAAATTAGGCACAGCTGATTTTATGGTACACCATATCCATGCGTTTACAATCCATGTAACAGTATTAATTTTACTAAAAGGTGTATTATATGCACGTAGTTCAAAATTAATTCCAGATAAAGCTAACTTAGGGTTCCGTTTCCCTTGTGATGGCCCAGGTCGTGGTGGTACTTGTCAAAGTTCAAGTTGGGATCATGTATTCTTAGGTTTATTCTGGATGTACAATTCAATTTCAGTTGTAATCTTCCATTTCAGTTGGAAAATGCAATCAGATGTTTGGGGAACAATTACACCAGACGGTGCTATTTCACATATTACAGGTGGAAACTTTGCACAAAGTTCAATTACAATTAATGGTTGGTTACGTGATTTCTTATGGTCACAAGCTTCTCAAGTAATTCAATCATATGGTTCAGCATCTTCAGCATACGGTTTAATCTTCTTAGGAGCACATTTCATTTGGGCATTTAGTTTAATGTTCTTATTTAGTGGTCGTGGTTACTGGCAAGAATTAATTGAATCAATTGTTTGGGCACATAATAAATTAAACTTCGCTCCAACAATTCAACCAAGAGCATTAAGTATTACTCAAGGTCGAGCTGTAGGCTTAGCACACTATTTATTAGGTGGTATTGGAACAACTTGGGCATTCTTCCTAGCGCGTTCTATATCAATTACTTAGTAAATTAATAATTTTAAAAAATTCTAAACACAAAATTATGTAAATTTTATACATAGTTTCGTAAAAAACTTTTTAAGTTCTACT
>JALLOZ010000153.1:12500-16274 GCA_036939875.1 Thalassiosira pacifica
AACATACGAGCTAAAACATTATTTTTATTTAATTCTGGATCATAGTCACGAACAAAGAAAATTGCACCGTGAGCAAATGCACCAACCATTAAGAATCCAGCAATATATTGATGATGAGTGTATAATGCTGCTTCAGTTGTAAAGTCTTTTGATAAATATGCATAAGGTGTTAACGCGTACATGTGTTGAGCTGTTAATGATGTAGCAACACCTAAACAAGCTAACGCTAAACCTAATTGCATATGTAATGAATTTGTAATGGTTTCAAATAAACCAACATGACCTGCTCCTAAACGTCCCCCTGGTGGACGGTGAGCATCTAAAATCTCTTTCATATTGTGGCCAATACCGAAATTTGTTCGGTACATATGTCCAGCAACAATGAAAACTACAGCAATTGCTAAATGGTGGTGAGCCATATCACTTAACCATAAAGATTGTGTTTGTGGGTGGAAACCACCTAAAAACGTTAAAATTGCTGTACCTGCGCCATCACCTGTATTAAATGCATGTGTTGCACTATCAGGATTTTCAGCATACACTGTCCAATTCCCAGTAAAGAATGGTGTTAAACCTGCTGGGTGTGGTGGAGTTGTTAAAAAATTATCCCAACCAACATGAACGCCTCGAGATGCAGGAATTGCTACGTGAACAAGATGTCCAGTCCATGCTAATGAACTAAAACCTAATAACCCTGATAAATGATGGTTTAAACGTGATTCATTGTTTTTAAACCATGATAAACTCGGTCGGAATTTTGGTTGTAAATGTAACCAACCAGCAATTAATAAAACACTTGCAAGTAATAATACACCAATAGAGGCTTTGTATAATTCTTGATTTGTTCTAAATCCGATTGTATACCACCATTGGTATAAACCTGCAAATGTAATATTTACAGGATATGTGTTTCCTTTACTAAATGCTTTTAAAGCTGATTCACCAAAATGTGGATCCCAAATTGCATGTGCAATTGGACGTGTTTTTAATGGGTTTGAAACCCATTTTTCAAAATTACCTTGCCATGCTACGTGGAATAGATTTCCTGCAGTCCAAAGGAAAATAATTGCAAGATGTCCAAAATGTGATGCAAAGATTTTTTGGTACAGATTTTCTTCTGTCATACCATCATGAGCTTCTAAATCATGGGCTGTAGCAATACCATACCAAATTCTTCTAGTTGCTGGATCTTGCGCAAGGGCTTGGCTAAACTTTGGAAATTTAGTTGCCATAATCGTTAGATACCTTTTTATATAATTTATAGTTGTAAATAAAGTAGAACTTAAAAAGTTTTTTACGAAACTATGTATAAAATTTACATAATTTTGTGTTTAGAATTTTTTAAAATTATTAATTTACTAAGTAATTGATATAGAACGCGCTAGGAAGAATGCCCAAGTTGTTCCAATACCACCTAATAAATAGTGTGCTAAGCCTACAGCTCGACCTTGAGTAATACTTAATGCTCTTGGTTGAATTGTTGGAGCGAAGTTTAATTTATTATGTGCCCAAACAATTGATT
Source organism: Thalassiosira pacifica (assembly GCA_036939875.1). NCBI lineage: Eukaryota > Bacillariophyta > Thalassiosirophyceae > Thalassiosirales > Thalassiosiraceae > Thalassiosira > Thalassiosira pacifica. The sequence continues at coordinate 14,023 of JALLOZ010000153.1, forward strand.
CAATTAATTCTTGCCAGTAACCACGACCACTAAATAAGAACATTAAACTAAATGCCCAAATGAAATGTGCTCCTAAGAAGATTAAACCGTATGCTGAAGATGCTGAACCATATGATTGAATTACTTGAGAAGCTTGTGACCATAAGAAATCACGTAACCAACCATTAATTGTAATTGAACTTTGTGCAAAGTTTCCACCTGTAATATGTGAAATAGCACCGTCTGGTGTAATTGTTCCCCAAACATCTGATTGCATTTTCCAACTGAAATGGAAGATTACAACTGAAATTGAATTGTACATCCAGAATAAACCTAAGAATACATGATCCCAACTTGAACTTTGACAAGTACCACCACGACCTGGGCCATCACAAGGGAAACGGAACCCTAAGTTAGCTTTATCTGGAATTAATTTTGAACTACGTGCATATAATACACCTTTTAGTAAAATTAATACTGTTACATGGATTGTAAACGCATGGATATGGTGTACCATAAAATCAGCTGTGCCTAATTTAATTGGCATCATTGCAATTTTTCCACCAACTTCAATAACGTCACCACCAAAAGCATAACTTGTTGTTGCTAAAGCATTTGGAGCTGTTGTTCCTGGTGCTAATAAATGGATATTTTGAATCCATTGCGCAAAAATTGGTTGTAATTGAATTGCTTTATCTGAGAACATGTCTTGAGGTCGACCTAATGCTCGCATCGTATCATTATGAATATAGAATCCAAATGCATGGCAACCTAAGAAAATACAAACCCAGTTTAAATGCGAAATAATCGCATCTCTGTGGCGTAATACACGGTCTAATAAATTGTTGTAATTATTGGCTGGTGTATAGTCACGAACCATAAAGATAGCACCATGGGCTGCCCCACCAACTACACAGAAACCACCAATCCACATATGATGTGTAAATAATGATAATTGTGTCGCGTAATCTGTTGCAATATACGGGTATGGTGGCATTGCATACATATGGTGCGCTACAATAATACTTAGAGATCCCATCATTGCTAAATTAATAGCTAATTGAGCATGCCATGATGTTGTTAAAATTTCATATAATCCTTTATGGCCTTCACCAGTAAAGGGACCTTTATGAGCTTCTAAGATTTCTTTCATGTTATGGCCAATACCCCAGTTTGTGCGATACATATGACCCGCAACAATAAATAAAACTGATAATGCTAAATGATGATGTGCAATATCACTTAACCATAAACCACCTGTTACAGGATTTAAACCACCTTTAAATGTTAAAAAGTCAGAATATTCACCCCAGTTTCCACCAAAAAATGGTGCTAAACCTTTACTGAAACTTGGATATAACTGCGCCATTAAGTCACGGTTAATTAAGAATTCGTGTGGTAAAGGAATTTCTTGTGGTGAAACACCTGCATCTAGTAATTTATTAATTGGTAATGCAATATGTATTTGGTGACCAGACCATGATAAACAACCTAATCCTAATAAACCAGCTAAATGATGATTCATCATTGATTCAGCATTTTGGAACCATTCTAATTTTGGTGCCGCTTTATGATAATGGAACCAACCAGCAAATAACATAATTGCTGACATAGCTAATCCACCAATTGCTGTCCAATATAATTCTACTTCACTAGTAATTCCTTCTGCTCGCCACATTTGGAACCAACCTGATGTTGTTTGAACACCTTGGAAATTACCACCAACGTCAGCATTTAAAATTTCTTGACCAACAATTGGCCAAACTACTTGTGAACTTTGTTTAATACCGATTGGATCCGTTAACCAAGCAGAGTAATTAGAAAAATATGCACCATGGAAATGCATACCACTAATCCATAAAAAGATGATCGCTAATTGACCAAAATGTGCACTGAAAATTTTACGAGAAACTTCTTCTAATGAACTTGTTTGACTATCAAAATCATGAGCGTCAGCATGTAAGTTCCAAATCCATGTAGTTGTTTTCGGACCTTTAGCTAAAGTTCTTGAAAAATGTCCCGGTTGGGCCCATTTTGCGAAGCTAGTTTCGACGGCGTCTTTTTCTACAAAAACTTGTACGTTTTTTGAACGACGTTCTGTTGAGCTTATTGCCATTAATTTTCTCCTTTTGGGAGACAGAAATCTATGAAACTCTCATAAAAAATAAAAAATAGTTAATATGTTTATCTATTTGTTAAATACGAGTTTTCATAATATATTATACATGATTTTTCGATTTATCGAAAAAAAAAATTGTAAATAATCGAACAAA
>JALLOZ010000160.1:0-15301 GCA_036939875.1 Thalassiosira pacifica
CACCGGCGAGGCGAGCACGCTGCGACAAAAAATATTTTGCAGCTTTTTGCAGCGGCAAAAATCTTGCGGGCAAATTTATTGTTGGAATCCCCCAATCGTGTTTCTTCTGGGAGACTGGTAGCAATGCAAAGAGATCTTTCTTGTAACTCTACCACATCCCATACAATATGCTCCAGTGCTGGGGCCTTGTGTGTATTAGCCTGACTAGTTGGATGCGCAGAATTATTTGATAATTGCAATAACAATGATCCTGGTATCTATCACAAATTCCTACATAGGATATAGGGGTAGTGGTACTCTTTGAAAGCTAGAGAAATACTTATTATCATGGATCTGGGGGGGTGCCCATTTTGGACCCGGCTTTATTGCCCCTTGAGTCAGAGATAGATGCAACACAAAAGCAGTCCCTTGCGCGCGCAGAGCGCAACATATGTCTCGATCAAATTCCTACATATGTATATAAGGTTTCTGGCAGGGTTTTATTTTTGCAACACAATTGCCTTGGCATAATTTGGGCCGGCCAAGTGTGTTAGCTCTGCTCCGTCGGGGACTCAAATCATTTTAAAATCATAGCTTAAATTCTGACAAAGCTTGAATAACCAGCAAGACCAATTGTATGTTTGGAAAGCTTTCTCTGTATGGTACACTATAGGATGTGTGTTATAACCAAGTGCAACGTGTTTATAATTAGAATTTTTTGAATTGAATTGAAATCATAGCTACCACGTTTATATATATTCTATACTAGTTACTAGAAGGGTATCATGATTGCTGTTGCTTTAGAATGAGATGTGCTCAGTCAAACTCAGGTGCCCTCAGGATGCACTCGTCACCCCCACCTGAGTTACTATTCTTTTCTGTCATCGGCCATTTTGCATCGGCCATCATCAGAGATCATCGGCCATTGAGCATCGGCCATCGGCCAGCTACAATACCATAGAGCCATTGTACATCGTGCATTAGACATCGGAGATAGACAGTGTCTGCATACAGTACGTTGCGCTGCGGTACTACATATTACTAGCCTCGCTGACGCTCGGCTAGCCCACTTGCATGAGAGAACATGCATGATTGATCTTCTTTCTTTCATTTTCTCGAAGCGGTACTCAACATCCCGCTGTTTTCTCAAAGCGGTACTCAACATCCCGCCATTTTCTTCAAGCGGTACTCAGTATCCTGCCATTTTCTCAAAGCGGCACTCAAACACGAACTCCAAAGCGGCACTCAGCATTACGGACAGACGGATGTACTTCCTTTACAATTATGATCAGCGACAGGGATAATATAAGTATAGAGGGATATGAGACTACAGTGATGGGGGTAGATACGCGAGTGAACCTCCTCATTGGCGTTCGCTTGGCCAAGCTCGTGCTGTGCTTTTTATCATGTGGAGTATTAGAGCAGATTGTGAGTCACGTTCCCACGCGTGGGAAAGTGACTCGGACAAGGGGCTGTCATTAATAAACACGAGCCCACGGGGGTCTGTGAATTCCAAAGTGCTTATTCGAAGTTTTGATTTTTCGTCTTCTCAGTTCCTACATAGGAATCAGTAAAAGCTCGTCAAAGTCATCGACCAGTTGCTAGCGTATCGCTTAAGTTGTCTTAAGTGTTGCTACAACCTCAGACCATACATAGGAATAGTATCCGTAACAGCCATCTGCAGCATGCACACGAGCAATCCCTGCATGGTAGGTACGTACATACGGCTGGTAATCATTATTTATCGCAAGAACACTGCAAGAACAGTCATACACCGCGCGCGAGGCACTCGATGTCATTCAGCGCTATGCCTGGGGCACAAAACATGAATTAGGCTGATGCTTCCAAGCTACGACGCACTCCCCGACGTGCTGACTCTTGCTTGTTTGGCGTGTGCTTCGTTCGCTTGATGCTTGCAAGGTCCGAGCCAAACCACGGCCGGACTGCTGTTCTTCAGACGCCGGAAGGACATTCGCCATTTTCTTCCACCAAATATCCAAAATCTACATAGGATTCAATATATTCGATACGATGAGTTTCATCCAAAAACCATCGCAAATCTTTTCCATCCTCCTTGTGGCACCTCTCGGTGGGATGTTTTATTCATGGTTGGTGAGATTTTTTTGATCTTTGTGACAGACATTATTTTACGCGAATCCAATTGAACCTCCGCAACACACGGGAGGTTCGGAGCTGTTTCGGAAGCTACGAACAGCACACCTGCGCTTCGGAGCAACGAACAGCCAAACGAAGAGCGTTCTCGCTAAACGCCGCCGAACGTTCGCTGATGGTACAAACGATGCATATACGTGATCACTGAATGCAGGCGATTGCGCATCGTAGACCACGTCGTAGCTTGGAAGCATCGGCCTCAGAATGCGATTGAGCTCTGTTTAAAAAAAGTCAAAGCTAATATTACCTCGTACGTAGGTACGTATCTACGTAGATATGCAGGATCTTCGAGAGCCCGCCATTTTTCTCATTTTCTTGCGTGCAAAGAAACGCGCGAACCACATGCTTGCATTTCTCTCATTACCTGAGTCCTGTGAGTTTAAACACTCGTGATACGAAGTACACTCAGATGCGTCAATTAATTTAAAACAAAGGGAGCATCACGCCGGCCGAGCAGTTTTCGCCTTGGTTTTATCTATATTCGATGATACGAATCAAGTTTTCCCGCACTTTGTCCGAAAATCTTGGTCGGAGAGGAAACCTACCGAAATGAACTTCCATCCGAAGCAAGATCGCCGCACGACATGAGCAAACATCATGCCATTGGAATTATCTTGCACAACTCATGATCCCCATTAATATTTCGCAAGAGCCCCAACCAGATAATTATAAACATCGCAATAACAATAACTCCTAGAAAACGATACCATGATTCGCCAGCCATCGCACGAGTATCAACGCCAAAGTTCAATGCAGGTGCCCAATGCCGGACCTCACCGAAACAATCGTCTCGTCATGACAGCGCCAAGACCGATGACGCTGCGCCGTCTCCTGAGCGAGGAGGATGAGTCTTCATCCACATCTGGCAGCATCGTCAGCGATCCCGAGGAACTCATTCGCAAGAATCTCTTCGCTCCTTCCGCCGTGATAAAAAACGATGTCTTCCGAGCAGGGTCCGGTAGCATCATGCAACCGTCGTACAATCACAACCACATTCATCAGCCGCAACTCCAGCGTATCCACAGCAATAGTATGAGGTCGGCTCAAACACCAGGGAGAGGATCTAGTAGTGGTAGTATCCAAATGACTCCGTCCAAGAATCGAATGATGGGGCGACGAAGCACGTGCAGCAAAGTCAAGCGCACTGGGAACGATCAATTCTGCGGACTGACCGCAGAGATCACGAGGGAGATTGCCTACCGAACGCCAAAAAAGACACCTGGCAAAACACCCGGCGTGACTCCCAACAAGAGGATCATAATGAACCCAGCCAGCCGGGACTTGTTCCGGGAGAAATCTATAATTCCCATGGCGGAGAGCAAGCTGATGAATCTTCAGCTAACGCACACCGAATCCATGTCCAGCAGTAGCGATGCCGGATCTGCTCCATCTCCGCGAGAGAGCATGCCGGGCATGCCGAGGTTCAAAGGTGGTGCGACGACCAACCAACTGCCCGGCACGCCCAAGGCAAAGCCCAAGTCCAAGGCGAAGATGCGCAAAAAGACGCCCTTCGCGAGTATGTCGGCCCGCAAAAAGCTCAAAAAGTGTCTGACCCCTCCACGCAACACCTTTGGCAGTCACATGAAGGCGATGCGCACCGGCTCCAGCACTACCAGCGCCGCAGCGGCTCACACCTTGAGCACGTCTTACGATGGATTAAACGCATTCAAATTGACATCTACCGAACACGACCCGGCGCCGTTTCAGGTGGAATTGCCGGCCAAAAAAGAGATATTGGTGCATTCCAAGAGGACGGATACACGGCCATTCATTGTGATTTCAACTTTGCCATGCTAAGCGGCGTCAATCGCACGACGTTGATGAGGGAGTATGAGAGGAGCACCCCTGACAAACCGATGATTGCTGGCTCGTGCCATCGCGATGTTGTCAAGAATTTATTGGAATGCTCGGACGATTTGGTCGTGGAGGGTTTCTTTCGCGAATATACGGAGGAGACTGATGAGAAGGAGTCGGAGAGGATGGAGGCTTGTATTTTGAGTAGCGAGAGTTTGCGCCAGATCATCGTTTGTTTTAGGGGGGGCACAGCGAATCAGGCCAAGCCTTTGGGCAAGAGTACTTATTTTGGAAAGCAAGAAGGTGAGCATGGGTTGTGTTTTGTACAAGTGCCATCTCTTTTGCTTGAATGTGAACATGTTCTAATTTTATTCCTTGCTCACTCTGCTGCAATCTCAGCATTGTGCATCCTCGACAAAGACAAAGAACAAAATGTACCAATTCTCACTACATTCCGTGCCGTGTACTTTGGCACACCGCTCGAAAAGACGGTCTTCGCCCTTCTCGACAACCTAGCCACGCGCAAGCCCTTCTTCGACGTGGTCATGACCGGGCATTCGTTTGGAGCAGCCATGGCCAACATTGCAAGCTTGCGATATGCTTCTGCAACTTCCCAGATGAGGGTCAGTTGCCACGTATTTGGCTCGCCTATGATTGGCGGCGAGGAGTGGAGACAGCTGGTACACTCGGTGCCTAATTTGCGTGTCTACCGGGTGGAAAATGGCAGCGATCCATACGTGATGTTGCCGAGCGGCAACGATTGGCTTCAATGTGGGCATGCTATTCAAATCTGCGATAAAATGACAGGAAAAGAGGTATCTGTTGAGATTAAGGCTTGTAGATTCGATCGAGAATCATCCAACGTCTCAAACAATCAATACAATTTGCTCGGGTATGTCCAATCCATGGTGATTCCCAAGAATCTTGCTCAGGGCTCGAGTCAGGGCAAGGTGGACCATGAGATTCAATCGTATGTGGATAAATTGACACAGTCTGGCAATAAGTGGTTCACGGACTTTTGCGAGTTGAAGGGAAAGGGAGTGAGTGGTGCCAATAATGAGAGAAGGATGCTGGCTTAGAGACAAGTCCCATGGAAAGGCACTGGTCCTCTAGACAAATTGATGTTTATAGTGGGAGTGACAATAGCTATGGTGCCAGTGGACCTGGTGTATCAGGTTGCTGATGTATAAACGGTTGATGTGTGAAGAGATTGAGTTGGTAGCTATTGGAAAAGGGAGTATCTTTATGATGTGTTGCGTGCATTGGTTCTTGGAGAACTGAATGAGACGTGGGCTAAGATTAAGAGCTCGCTCAATTAATGTCACGCAAACAAAACACTTGTGTTTATTATTTTCTTCATTTAGGATTACATTGCTCCTCTTACTCCACGCACGATTTCCAAAATAGCTTGCTCTCGTATCATATTTCTACAACAACAACGGGTGTACATTGGCGGGCTTGTTCCCTTTCCTTCTGTTTTCTCCACGGCAACAAGTGTCAATATTTTGCCATCGACCTTTGCTGCATCAACATCAGCCAGTGGCTTCTGAACAATGCTTCCAATATCAATCTCTCCTCCAACTTTTGATGCATTCTCCTTCATCTGTCTTGCTCCACCCTGTAGCACCATATCAGCCTCGTCTCTCATTTTCTTGCATCACGGGCTTTCATTCATGTTCTTTTCCCCCCTACATGTTGGTTCTTTCTCTTTTTTGCAGTCTCAACAGCTTCTTTGAAGTCATTCCTTGAAGGACGAAAATAAAACATAGCACACTCAGCAATAGGTTCTTAGTCAACTGTTGATTCAATAGTGGAAATGGTATCACCCCCCATCTTGCTTACTATTTGCCATGTATTCTTTCTTTTCTTCACCAATACGATACGTCGTAAAGGGTCGGCAACATTCTCCTTGTCCATAATAGCAAATTTAGTCTGAACCTTAGCCCTCATGAGGACCTCTTTTGTTACAATGAAGTCTTGATTAGAAATGACATGCAACCATAAATATTTGGGGTTAATACTAGAATCCTTGTTTTCCTGGGAGGGTAGAAAGGGCGTTGCGCCAGTAGAGGGAGTGGTCTTGTCTTGGACAGTCTTTGCTGGTGGTTTCTGCCCATAGCCTTCCATTTCTTCCTCAGCTATATCGATAGGAAGGCCAACTGGAACTGCATTGGTAGAGGGCATGGTCTTGTCTTGGGTAGGGCAGGGCTTGTTGATGGTTTCTGCCCATAGCCTTCCATATCTTCCTCAGCTAAATATCCAATTCATCAAAAAGATTGTCCTCCCCGTCAATTGACTGTGAACGCTTAAGATAACTCCGTTGCTCCTTCAGCCACTGTCGCCATACAGGATACTTTTGCGCATAGTGAGGATCCTTCTCCTCAACACCTAACCTTGTTCCTGCAAATTTCCAACCTGTTCCAAATCCAACAAATTCTGCATACGTTATGTTTTGGAAGTGAGCAGCTGTGTATGCATTCAACTGAGATTGGTACTCTCAGTCATTGGAGCCTGTGGCTCATTATTATCCTTTACCTGCAGACCATAGGTATCTGGATGGATGTAAGCCAAATCATCTGCAAAACTAGCTCTTTTCTTCCTTTGTTTAGCACTCATTGGAGCACCCGTAGGATTGATATCGATTCCAGTCCAGTGTAATATGTCTTCGACCTTATCACTGGCGGCAGCTGCGTCATCACTAATCTCCTCTGTCAATGCATGTTCAACATGGTCAATATTTTCATCAATATGATCTGAAAGCTTTGGTGCCAACTGGGCCTGCGCTTCCTGTAGGACCATGACATCATATGCATTTAGAGCATTGGTATCATTGAGAGGAGGTGCGCCTGTTGAAGCATCAATCCTACCACCATCCCCAGAATTACAAGCAGCACATGCAGCAGAATGAGATGCCACAATAGCATCTTCAATTGGAACACCCTCAGGTAGTTTGAGCAATGCACATAGCTGTGCCTAAGTGGCAAGACTCTCAATGACCTTTGGATTCAGTGGTAGATACTGATTCCCATACGAGGGTTTGGCCATACACCAAACAATTGGGAATCTCACCTCCAATTCCATGGTGTGTTTGAGTTGACATGTCCCACTGAACCAGCTTAAGGGCAATAGACCAATGCTTACTCTTGATTTCATTCATCCAATTACCAATCTTTGTCTCAACAGTTCTATTACTATGCTCAACCCCTCTGTTCATTTCTGAATGGTGAGGATTTTCTCTGACAATAATTGTGCCAGACCAAAGATGTTTAAGTTCTGCAATAACATTATCAATACAGTTTGTGGAAACAAAACGGTGTAAGTAAAAAACTTGCATACATATTAAGAACAATTCATTTCATAATATTTACCTCATCACTAATATCAACTCTCTTTGCCATACCACTGCATGTCATATTGTTGAATTCTCTTCCATTGTCTTGTCGAAGGAGTGCAGGTGGACCAATCATGGTGAAGAGTCCAAAGAGGACATATGCCACTTGCTTCACCTCTTTGTTAGATAAAGCAAATAGTAGTTTACAACCATGGTCTGTGTCTGTGTAGTTTAAGATGAAGTTGAATAACCCATCTGGCATGCTTTGCATGTCAATAAAATCAATTTGACCAAGAACTCCAAGACCTCTGGTGATGATTGGCTGATGACCAGCAACTGGTTTCTTTCTTGTTTTTGCTCTGATGCAAATAGCACACGTTATGCATACCAGATCTGTACACCACCTGGGAATGCTCAATCTGTAAATAGTAGAAACAGCATTATGAAAGGTCCTTGCTTTCTTATGTGATCCATTCAAGACGTGCACTGCGCGGGCTTTGTCAAAAGCATTCCCACGGTGGACAACGTTTTGTATTGATCAAGGGCGGGTAGACTACCATGGCTGTCGGGTTTTTTATGGATCATGAATGTCTCACTCTCCCCGAGAGTGATGACGTCATATGTTCTTGCCCATTTGTAGGCCTGAGGATTCTCTCCCTTCAATTCACTGATGAGGACACCTTGTTGAATCTTCCTGGAGAACTCTATTCTTTGTTGTAGAATGAAATGGGCAAAGGATAGGCAGTGCTATCCTTCTTTGACAAAGCCTCTTCCATGAGTTTATGCAACTTGCACTGCTGTGTCTTTCCACTGCCAAAGGGGAGTTGTTCTCAGTTTCTTCCAATTTGGGAGGGGGTCGATCGTCTTGCGACATTATGGTTGTGGGGATGAATGTCGATGAGGTCAATTATTGCCTGTTGCTACCAGATGCAATCTTCTGTCCTGGTTTATTTGTTATGTGACCTGATGAGTTGAAAAAAAATGAAAAAAGAGATCCCACCATAAACTTGATTGAAAAATTCGGCAGCAATTCCCATATACCAAAACAACTCCATCTCATACGGAAGGGTTAAACCGTACAAAAATTGCCGGTGCGGCAAATTGTCGTATGACATTAAAAATGGCAGCGTTGAAAAAGATCAAGAACAGCTAAAGCTCAGCTTTATGAACATTTTTGTCTGAATCCGAATATGGGACGATCAGCATTCATTTGAAAAAGGTACAACAAACAGAAGTGAAGGTATTACATTCATCCACCAGATGATGAACATTGATATCACTCTCACAGTAATCTATGTGGCATCTTGGAAAATCATTGTACAACGTTGAAAAAGGCATCATTAAATTAAAAAAAAGCAGCCAAAGCTTGGTCTTGTGCTTTTTTTAGCTGAATACGGATAGGCGCTGAGTGGCGTTTGATTGAAAACGTTACTACAAACAGACAGGAATGGTTATTGGAAAGGATGCTGCTATGGTCAATGGTGAGTTATTAGTGATTATGGAATGATGATGGTGATTTGGCTGGTTGGTTGGTTAGATGTTTGGTTGGTCGTAGTATGACCTGCCGTTGGTGGGTATGACAATTTTTTGGTGGGTCTAAGCTGGTGGGTAGCAGTTCTACGACGATGGGCATGATTGGTGGGTATGACAATTTTTTGGTGGGTTTAAACTGGTGGGTAGCAGTTCTACAACGGTGGGCATGATTGGTGGTTATGACAACATTTTGGCGGGTCTAAGCTGGTGGGTAGCAGTTCTANNNNAACATGACCCTCCCAGTGGATGTTCACTTCTTTGCCCACCTTAATTTCTCCACCAGGGCAGCAACAGGAGACTTGGTGCCAGATCTCGTGCTACTGCCAGCGTTGCGGTCGTTCTTGGGCGTATTTCCTCCACTGACATGCATCTTTTTGAGAGACCGCTTGAAACTTTCCATCCTGGACGTAACATTGCCGCTCGAGTGAAGGGGTTTCGCCTTTCCAACATTCGAGCTTGATTTGAACTGTCCGAAGGTACAATTCTCCTTGTTGCTCGTATCTGGCGATGAGGGCGAGCGTTTGGTGGAGACATTGGCTTCTCGGGATTCATTCGCCAGCATCATTTCAAGAGTTACTTCCACACCTTCCACCTCCCTTGTCGCATCCGGCACAACTTTCGTTGTACTGGATGTAACTTCTCTCGCGTCCCCGTCGCGGGTAGATCTTGCTGGAGTAGTGGTCATTATTTCGGTTGAGAATGAAATTGCTTCATCAAATCTCGTGGATGAAGGATTGTGAGCTATTGTGAGGCGTATTTGCTTGCTTGGTGTACTTTAAAGAAGCGTGAGGAAAGTTGACAGGTCAACTTTCGTCATTGTGACCAGGAGTCAGCCATGAGTGACTCGGTTCTTTCTCAGATGCAACAAGAATGAAAACCGTTGAATATGATGTGGTGTACCACTTGCACCGCTGCGCCGTTGAATCCGACTTCCACGCCCGGTCAACTTTCATCACTGGAGCTGAACACTGAGAGCCTTTGGGTACATGTCTGACCATAGATTGACCCATAAGTAGCATGGTGTGAGCCTGTTGAGAAACCTACTTACCTTACTTGGCACCCATCCCAGGCCCGCGTAGAGCTTTTATTTGACTAGGATTTGACCGCAGCACGTCTCAGATGGAACTAGCCTGACAGCAGAGGAATACCACTTGGCACTCACCCCAGGCTTGCAGAGACCATCTATTTCACTAAAACACAATTTTGGATACTTCATGCAGTACTTTCTCAAGAATTCATTTGTCGGTCGCCCTTGGTGGAGATTCAAACTACATCCGAGCCAACAATTGATTCAATCACTTCCAAAATACCGCCAGTTTAATCACTCGGGAGCGAGCATGTTTGACCAAAGTTGTACGGAACCATTCGAGGCACTGTACCGTCTTCAAAAACTCCAATTCCAACATTGCTCAGATGAGTATCGGTGCTAATATTGTGTTGGAAGAGGAGAAATCAGAGCAGAAACTACTCATCGTGCCAAATGGGGATTCTGACAGAAACAGTGCAGATGGAAGTGTAAACAAGAGTTCAGTTAAAGAGTGACAAATTTCAAGGAGCGAGGATGAAATGGACAAGAGAGATGAGAGAAAAATGAGTGATAGTGAAGACTGTGACGCTTGATCCAAATCGCCAACAGTTTTCTGCGAAGTTAGAGTAACCACCAACCGAGCAATGATTCCTAACACTTAATCTCACTATTACACTCAATAGTCCTTAGATTGACTACCAATAGTATAGATACCGCAACAAGTGTATTACTGAATACAATACTTGTCTATGATCTACAACCTCATTCACACTTGAACTATTTGACAATACGGAGTATCATCGATGCCATTGTTTTGGGGTATCACCTGATATCACGAACACGCTCGTAGCTTGAGACCCAGAAAAAGGCCAAGTCAAAATGGTGCCCAGTTCTCATGCACCATTGAGATAGAACAAGGTCAGCCTGAGTGGTTGGGACAGTGTCGTCGTTCTTTGCTCCTGGCCAAATAGTGAGCCCAAGTCCAACTTAGAAAAAGGTTCACAATTATCTTTGCTAAATATGGAGCATTGCATGCACTACCTTTTTTTACATCTCTATCCATAACGTCCACATATTACAGTATCACCTGAGTACATCATGAAGATCACTGCTCATTGAACAGTCTCTTTTGGGACTCACATTCTCCTTTTCGTTCATAGTATTTTTCAATAGACCCTTCTTGACAGCCTGGGCAAAGGGAGAGGGTACTTAACTTCTTCTTCTTGTCAACGGCCTCGCTGAAGTAACCTCAACGCTGGTAGATGAGCTTACACGGTCATCATTACTGATCGGTACGAAACCAATATCATTCAATGCATTGGTCTTACTAGGTGGTGACTTCTTAGCCTCGATACAGTCTTCAAACGAGCCATCGAATGGGATGTTCCATCTACCATCTATTGTAGGCTCAGTGGGCGAGTCCTCATCCGAGGATGTTGTATGTGAGATATGGCTCACGCTATTGATCAAGCTCAAATCGCCTTCAGGCTCAACCCGCCAGAGCCGTCATTATTCTGCTAGATGATAGTTAAAGTGGAGGCAGCGGAGTGCCCTTCTCTATGATATCACCTCTAGTGCTTCCAGCCACACTCCTAATGCTCAGATGATGCCACGTCAATATTCCTTGTTCAACAAACATCTGGTAGATGTATTCTCAGTGACCAATCTGCAGTGTCAAGAGAAGACTTCATCGGAGGATGGAAAATACCACACCATTCAAGTTTTGTACCAGGTGCCAGGTGCCAGCTCGGCGTCTTGTCATAGCTAACGTGGGGGCCTGGATAAGCCCGATAAACACGCTGCAGTCTGGATTATGATTTATGATATGTGCAGCCATAATCTCCTTGATGCCAAAATACAATGTCGATTGGGCGGGTAGAAAATGGCAAGCAAAATAAAGTATAAATAATTGGTGAACCAAGATACTGCTGGCCAACTTCGCTGACAGTTACTACGAAAAGTTTTGAAACTGTTCTACTCGGTCTAAGTATCATTGTTATGCAATATGGCCTTCGCAGTGAAGGACCGACAAGGAATAACGACCAGTGCCCATTGAGTTTGTGGTCATATTGAGCTCTCAGTCAACTGCAGCGCAAGAGCCTGCAAAGGGCCATATGGAACCACAATTGTTTCAACACTTTCACTTAGTAGGTAGCAACCAATGCGCCTCCAACAAAAAATGCCACTGTCACAATGAAAGCACCCTTATGACCATACACAGAGGCACTGTTCTCTGTGTTGGCGCTGGCCACAGTGTTGGGTGTTTCAGATGCAATGTCAGCCTCTGAGGGCTTAGTGGAAGAGCGTACAAAGTTGGTCAAATCAAGAGCCTTCTGAGACTTCTTGCTGGATGCGCTAATTCCCTTGGAGACCTGCTCCGACTTTTCGGAGCCCTTATGCTTTGGGACTCCATTGGACTTTGGTTCATTAGCGTTGGTATCAGGTGAATTGCCAGTGGAAGACTTCTTCTGTTTGAAGAGCTGATTCGATGGCGCAGACGCCTTTGGCTTTGGGGCTCCATTCGACTTTTGCTCATTGGTGCTGGTGTTGGGTGAATTGTCAGTGTCAGGCTTCTTCTGCTTTTGGGACGTATTTGATGGTGCAGACCCCTTCTGTTTTGGGGCTCCATTGGACTTTGGTGTTGCCATGGTGCCGGTCGGAGAATTGGTGGGAGCCCATTTCGGTTTCCAACTCTTGGCAGTTAGAGTGTATGACATGCTGTATGACATATCATTGCTGCAATTTCAATTGACAGAATGCAAAGCAACACAAATTTGCTTGAGCAAAGCGAAATCAATGCTTTAATTGGGATCATAAAAGCCAACACAACTTACTCTAGAGAGCTGTTCCCCTTCTGCTTCTTCTTTCCGTTTGCCTTCTTGGACTCCGCAGTTTTAGCACTTTTTGAGTCAATGGACATGCTGTAGCCTGGACTCATGCCCCCCAGCTCATTCAAGTATCTACGAGAGAACAATAATTTTGAGTGTCAGTTGGTTCTTTTGCATGCGTTGCACGAGACGAATGGACATTTTCATTGGCTGAGAGACTAACCGTTTGCTCATACCACGAGTATCTAAACCAAACTCAGCTTTAGCCACATAGCTCAAAAGAAGAAATATTGCGATGGAGAGAGAGTTCATGATGGCTTGTGTTGGGAAGATGGAAGATAGGATTGGTTTTGTAGACTTGAGAGTTGTGTCGTCGAGCGAATTATGAGAAGAGAGGAGGACCTGATCAGCTATAGAATGTGGTTTCGGGGAACCCAAAGATGGCCAGAGTTGCATATGTCCAGAAAGAGTTGAAGTTGGGGAGGTACCATGCTATATCATGCAAGACTCTTTTCAAGTTGATAGATCATTGGTATTTTTGCGTGTGAAATCAGAGCATTGTATGTTCTTGTACTGTGTCACATGTTATTCCGTTTTTCGATGCATTGGTTTCATTCGTCTGGGCTGCATGGCGGTGTTCCAATGGATTTCAATCATGTCATGTATGCCCATCGGAGGTAGGTAAACGTAAACTGATCTCAAAGCAAAATGTCCGTCGGTCGGGACACGGGGCGTTTCGCGCAGAGTCTGTTTCAGTCAGTTTGCTGTCGAATGTTTCATACCAGGGAATATTGAATGCTATGCAACCCCTGTTTCGTTCATATCGTACATCCTAAGAAGATAACAACTTCGCCATCTCCTACATATCTATATAGAATACCTGGCAAGCTGGTACCATAGACCTACGACATCATTGCTTGCTGCCATCTGCCATGAAGGTGCCAAAGGGAGGGCTGGGGACACAGATCTACCTCTAGAGGGTCTGAGAATATCGGCGAAATGCTCAAATGTCAAATAAAAGGATAGAATTTAGCACATCAAACTATTGTCTGTGAAATGCCCCAACATCAATCCTAAAGATAAAGATTCGTCCACGTCTAAAAATAATCCATTTTCCTCAATTCCATAATATCATCATCACGATGTTTACATCTTTGCCCTTGCCTCGATTGCTCTCTGATCCACAGACTTTTGAACCAACCTCCCCGAATCACGCAGATCCGGTGTGTTTGTCCTTTGTACTAAAATTTGTTCATCCGAGAATGATCCCAATACGCTCTTCGATTGCGCATCCAAAACTGTCCATAAGCTCGGATAAGAGCGGATTAAGAACCCAGCAACTTGTGAATTGTAAGTTAGTGGTTTATTAAAATATGCCATGGTTGCTTCTGCAGGTACGCTCTTTAGATCCTGGGACATTATGCGTTGGAATGTAAATGTCGTAATGTTGCATTAGATATGAATGTGAATGTGAACACGAAGATATATTGACACAAAGAGGTGGGCTTAGAAATAATGATAAATGATCAATCACATACATACCTTGAATGAGCCATTCAATAGGACAGTGGTACAGCCAGATTCTGCCAATGTTCTTGCTGCCTGATAATCCCTCGGAGAACTCGGTGTCAAAAAGACACAAACACCATCTTTCCCTTGTGCTTCTGGCGCCCCATCCTTCAAGGAACACAATGTAGCACCTTTCACTTTCTTTTGGATTTTCTTAATCAGGGCATTGGAAGCAGACGAGCTTGCCACCAAAGACACTTTCGGTCCAAAGAATGGATTGGATATACCGCCAATTAGCTTGTTCGCAAATGCTACATTCGCATCTTCTGCCTCCAAAGAAGAACGAAGCGATCCATCTCCCAATTTATTCAATGCTGCCAACGCAGGGAATTCGCACTCGATCAATGGACACGATGGATTTCTAGGCTTTTGAATCGCCGCATTGACTGCGGCAATGGCGGCATTGTCACGATCCTTGGCGGAGGATGGTATTTTTGCCGTGCTTCCCGATGAGCCGCCCAAGTTGAAGAGGAATGTTTGCGTGGCCGATGGAGGCCGTGCAGCTCGCAGGTTGGGGGTGGTAAAGCACGTGGCACCGCCGATAAGACCGAGTACAAGTAGCGTTGATATGCAGCTGAGTGCCATGGTCATGGTGTTGCTCTTTCCTTGTTTGATTGGTTGGATAGGTATTGATACAATAATGATTCTACTCCAATACGATTTTGAGGAATTGGGAAGTGCTAAATCTTTATCGTACTTTCTTCTACTTATTCCTTTGTGCAAGACGAATCTAATACTCCACAGCACACGAACAAGCGCACCCAAAACACTACTCCTAATCGATATCATATTAGGTAGATTGGCTTGAACTGGTATTCCTGACAGATGACGGCTACCGAACGCTGGGCAAGAAGAGATATCCATACAAGATTCCAGATCGTAGGAGTTCTATGTAGGATCTAGTATTCCGAAAGACCACGTCGTGTGGTCTTCAATGTGAGACTGAATGATGGCTCATTCGTGACTGGCTACATTACAGCTGCAAGACCGCCTGGATTTAGGTACATAGTAGTCCTACAGTATCAGACGTGGCCGGCTGGCCAAGGCTCTTCACGGGATAATTGACGG
>JALLOZ010000162.1:0-15255 GCA_036939875.1 Thalassiosira pacifica
TCCTCTGGTGCTCCCTAGCTCCAGAGGGGGGATACGGTGGAGGCTGACGGGCCTCAAGGTGGTCTGGGTGGGATTTTCATGGTGGCAATCATCTTGGCAATCTCTGTGGATTTTTGAAATGATTTATCTGCTTGAAATGGTTGGAGGTTGAAGACAGCAAAACATGAGATGTGCTGTTCTCAATCCACCGCAGGTCCACGCTGATCATGAGAAATCTCAATGGGATTGATCACAAGGAATCCATTGAACAAAATTCTCAACCCAATAATAAACACGACTGAGAGAGATGAATCATGAAGCTGAATATAACACAGGATAATACACACGAGAAAGAGATATTATTAGTTTATGCTGCCAACTTCCTCCATCATCGTTATCCACAGAAATCAAGACGGCACCTATGGTATGCGCCGAATACAATCAAGGCAAGTGCAATGCCACTACATGACACTGGAAATCATTAGTAGGTGGGAGCAGGCTGTAGCAGGTGGTGTGGTCTCTGGGTGTTGCTGTCATAACAATAAGATGGCCAACAATACCAAGATGAGGGGATGAGGAAGGGAGACGGGCGGCATGATGCGATATGCGATGCTTTGTCTTCATTCAGTCCAGATTGACAGGTCGATTGCACTAACTGAAGTAACTCATGGGAGATGTATGATTGAAAAAATGGCCAACGTGAAGAACACATAGGAATTAATACTTAATCAAGAAAAGTAGTGAATTTAACTTCGATCCTCCCTGTACAAATCAGTCTCACATTGCAGGCATCTAACCGGAGTTCAAAATTGAACACCATATGGTGTTCATAATTGTCTCGCGCCACAATCCATAACTAGTCATCAAAAATGAACACCATATGGTGTTCATAATAGCATCACCCCACTCTATTGAATCACAACAATCAACCATGATTTTTAACATAGCTGAAAGTTGCCTCATTGGAGAGAAGAAGGTGTTGCCTTCATTTTGACTTAAGTTCGGGTGATGGCGACCATTCCTCTACAAGACAGGGTCGCCTACTTATCGACCATTGGACGAGGGCGGTGCTCTGTATTTGGATCGATCACACAAAAACACGCGCGCGCCAACAACAAATCTATTTGTGTGAGTTGTGTCCGGCTATCTACAATACCTCTCTACGCGGGTTCTATGTAGGAATAGTACCAAAGAAAATGAACACCAAAAGGTGTTCATTTCTGTTTCGACCTTTTGACACCCAAAAGTTCATCGACCAAGAGACTTCGACAGACTGCCAATCAATACAAACAAGTAATCATGGCCAGACATGACACCAAATCATCAAGCCTGGTGTCTTGGCTATTGGGGGACGTGCCTACTTCTGCTATCGGACCACCAGAAGTTCATTTTCTATGGCTTTCAAAATCTTGAGAATGAACACCATTATGAACACCATTTGAAGTTGAACTCGGGTTAGTTTGGGCTTCAGAAGAACACCATTCTTCCTTCGAAATATTTTACAATTTTGGATAACAGCTCAATTTCCCGAACAACTGATTTTCAGCTGAATACTATTGTCAAATGAATCGCCCGAAAAGGTAACACTTACTAAATAGAGCATTCCAAACATACAGTAGATCCGCGCAGGTCTGACCGACGATATTGGTGGCACTTCGATAATTGGGAAATGTGCTAATGGACACTTCATTATGTCCAATTATGTCTCATTATGTCGGTATCTACGATTCCTTTGAGAAGACTTGGAACTGGAACAACAGAAAGATTCAAAGATTATGGATTTATCAAAATGTTTAGATCTAAAATGACAGTAGGTAGATCTAAACAATAATTCACGTGAATACGAAACAAATTGTCTCTTGATCACATGAGACAAACTGTTGTCTCATGTGATCACATAAGACCACGAGACAAATCGTGACCACAAAACATTTTTACTAGACTATTATTTATTGAAAAGAATCGATCATGCGTGATCACGAAAAAGTTTGTCTCGTGATCGCGAGACAGAATCCGTCAAGAGACAATTTTAGATTAGATTAGATTAGATTACATCTTCTACAACTAAGTGTAGTGTTTTTGTGCCCGTGTTGCAGCGTACGTGTTGAACAGAAAAACAGACAATTTTGTCTCATCACGTCTCATCACGCTCGTGACCACGGTGGAGGACGTAGATCTAAATATGTTGTTTTAGATCTAAAGCATTGTTATTTAGAAATACATCCATGCTGTTGCAGATTTATCTCTCAACAGTTGCAAAAAACATACCCTTTCCCAGCCTTTCCCCCAGCCACGCGGCCCTCAACTGCCCCTCACCGAAAGCGGCAGTTCAAAGCAAGACATAGACGTAGCTCTAGAGCTCTAGAGGCATTCAAAGATCACGGCGATCACACTTGTCTTGCTTCCTATACAACTCCATGGCGATTGACAACGCAAGATGATAGAAACAGTGGCGTGTGGATCTTGAGTGGGAGAAAGTAGAAATAGGTTGACAATAATAGCCGCACATTGACAATTGACAGATAACAATAACAGATTCGCACAATAACTCATTCAGAAAGAGTACAATACGGGTGAAAAGAGAGGAGCATAGAAATACTGCGTGCCAATCATGGCCGATCAAAATCCATGGCCAACCACAGCCGAGCAGAGGGCGCTGGCCTATGCGCCTAAACCGTTCGCTGCGCTATCTTTCCTTTCATCATTATTCGTCATGTATTATCTCTTGATACGTCATCCAGAGAAGCTGAAGAGAATGTATCACCGACTGATGTTGGCTACCTTTGGTTGCTTTCTGCCGATGTCTTTTGCCTTATTTATGGGAACATGGGTCAGTTATCATCATTGCTATAATTCTATTCACTCCATCAATCAATTCCTCTTGGGGAAATCTCTAATACTCATCTCAACTTGTTGCTCTTGCATCATTTTTGAAATAACCAGGCCATGCCATCAGGATCCGTTCCTTGGACAGTTGGCGCGGCTGGGACGTCAGTGACATGCTCCATACAAGGCTTTATCATAACAGTGTTCTATCTGGCTTTCCCATTCTACTATGCCTCGTTCAGTGTCTTTGCCTGTAAGATCCGTTTGCCCATCCAATATTAGCCACTTTGTGTGCGTCCATTCACCTGGTGATATGATGGTGTTTTTACTCACATTAATATTCCATTTCTCAGATGTTGCTGTGAAGAATAACTTCCAAGAAGAGAAATATGTTTGGATGGAAAAATGGAGTGAGAAGAATGATTGTTTAATTCATGTTCAGGTTTGATTGATGTTGTGCAATACATCTCACCCTTTTTTTTATCGATGTCCATTGTTGTCACACAGTTCATGTTGGTGCATACCTCCTCCCTTTGGCTTTGGCTATTAATGCTGCGGTAAAAGATCATATTGCTCCTGGTCTGTCATCTTGCGTGCCTCGCGCAAACGATAACTGTGATTACATCAATTCGGATTGCCAAAAAAATCTTGTCACAAAAGCCACGGCTCCATTCTTATTCATCATCGTCACTGAGCTGGCTGTGGGAACATTTACAATTATTCTTTTGATTTGCAAGTTCGATAGTATTCAAAAAGAAGGTTAGTTGGTTTCGTTTATTTTTTTTGTCCGCCCACCCCATGGTTGATTGTCATTGACACTACGTGTTTGTCTGAAGTCGATGCCGCTGTGGGAATGAGGCAAATAGTCGAAAGAGCCCGCAAACATAGGCATCGCCAAGTATCGCTTCAAACAGGACTTTATCTAGCCTCATTCTGGTTTGGTTATATACCCAACTTAATCGAGGATGGCCTTCGGTTTACAACGGGAACTCTGCACTATCCGTTAGTTATTACTGCCCATTGCATCTTTGCTTTCCAAGGGTTCATAATTATGGTGATATACTTTGTGCTTCAACAAAGATCTGAGAGGCGACCCTTGGATATAACTATTCTTGGTGCATCAGCAAATGACACAGTGCCAAATCTTAGAGCCAATGCCGCTAAGCCCAGGCGCGCATCACGACGTAAGAGCTCATTAAGCCAATTTTCATTTAACATATTCGATGGGACACCTGCAGAGGACAGTCCATGGCGGGCTTACCTTGATGACAACTGTTCGGAAGAATCAGGTCTGGTTGAAACAGTCATCGAACCGGAGGAAGAATGTCTCGTGGCTAGTCTTCTCTCACCAGGAACAAACTAGCATGTGCAACAGTGAATAATCCAGTTGATAATTTAGGAGCAGTTTTTGTTACAATACTGTGGCCACGAGTCCTCTCATCATGAAATGGTATCAGGTCTTACAAAAACGAGCCGATGCTCACTTCAGTGGGACCAATCCCTAATATCTAGCGCAGTCAAAGTGATGGAAGGATATCTTGTTTGTTGATACTTGAAAATTTCGCGGGAACGTTGATAGTTTCCGACCACTGTGGAGGTATTGTGAAAAGATTCTGGATCTCCGCGTTGTACTTAGGTGGAGCGGGTAATAGTTTCTTGTCGATTCATCTCAATGTCTTGATATAATGGGCACTTCAGTCGTAAAAAAAATATTCAGCCAGTCCTAACATGCCTTATATTCATATATTGACACTTCTAAATACCTAGTTCAAAAGCAATTCAGTCGCGAAAGTTTCTGGGCAGGGTTCATCACGAACAAAGAGCTCGTATGGATCCCCATCGATCATGTCTACTAAACTATCGAAAAAGTGTGATGCCCAGTTCTCCAGTGCCTCCTGCGACTGCATCTCTCCAAGCTTCACGTTATCTGCATTACATTCCAATGTATTGATATCACCCAACTTCACCAGGGTTCGAATGTATTCTTCCTGCTCCACCGACGACAGTGTATATTTCTGATTCTGGATAGAGGCCAATGTTTTCATGCAATGCATAGTTCGTGTCAACCAAGTGATGGAGAGCTCGAGCTGTTCCAGTCTCAGCAAAGGTGTTTGTTGAGGTGACGATGATCCCTTAATTATACCTATGTCTTGTTTCAACAAATCTGTGCCATTATCCAGATCTTCCTCCGTGAGCGTTATCAGGCGACATGGCAGAGAAAGACCGAGTGCATTTTCTTCGAGGTATTCGTAAACATCATGATGAAACGCTGGAACTCGGTAGTCATCCGGTAACGAAGTTGTAGATAATGGAGTGGCATCAGTCTGCATCCGGGGTGGTAGTGGCAGAACCCACCGCGAGGAATCAATAGCTATTTGCTGTAAGTACTCAAGTTTGAGGCGTTTAAACTTGAATGCCTCCGGATGATCTTCCTTCGTAATACACCGGGGATAGCCATAATCATACTGCAAGTACGGCACCATCGACTCAAGCGGCGGTAAAGACGGGTTCGTCTCGTTCAACTCATCCATCAAATCCATATCGTGATGCACGAACAGCGATGCGATGGAAGTGCCCGTTCCATCCGTCGGAATGAAACCGTATTGGCTGAATAGGACGTGATCGTAGAACTTTCCGTAGCTGTTGATCAATTCCTGACCTTTCGGTATCGCCTTTATCGTCTCGGCGCGACCGACTCTTTTCACGGCATCGTAGCCACCCACTTTGACGTTATTATTGACGTGAGTGTTCATCCAATCATTGACCGGCTCGATGGAAACAACCGCGGAGCTGAAGTCGATACCTATTGTTTGTTGATAATGTTCTCTTTCCTCTTTGGATACTTCCGATTCTGGAATGTTGGATATTTGGAATGCGCGACTTTGGACTGCCAAGCGACATGCCAGGTAATCCTCTCGAGATACGCTCTTACCAAACCGTTTGGATCCCTTTGCTAACATGGTGTACTCCTTATTCAAGTTATCACCAACGTGTACCAAATGCAAAAATGATAATGAGTGTTCTCCCAGATAAGTCTTCATTTCTGTCAAATCTGCCAATACTGGATGGAAGGCGGCATAATCTTCGTAGGAAGGCAATGCCTTTGCAACAGAGGAGTGATGGGGTGACTTTTCACTGGGCGATACGACATCGTTTCGCAAGAGGACGAGGTAGGCCGATAATAACACAGCGCGTCTAGAGAGCGTGTCGGACGATGATTTCCCCCCGAATAATTTTGTTTGAAATAGCTCACTACTGACAAAGTCGTCCCGAACTGCATCAAGATCCCATCTACATGTATTGCACAAAAGAAAAGAAAAGGTTCATATGCACAAAGAAATATAAGTGAATGCCGAACTAAGAATAGAATTAGGATGATGTCCGGTGATGCGAGCGATAGATAACTCACATCATCAATTCTCGTGGGATCTCCATGAGCACCGTCCCCGCTGCAATGTCAGCAGTGGCCGATAAGGTGCGGTTCCCATTATCCACGAGTTCGAACGAGCTACTCCGACGGACCTTTGCCAGTAAATCCCTCGATGATAGAGTAGTAATGTTAACGTTAATGTTATCTCTATCTCCTATTATTTGTGTGTCAAAATAATGAGCCCATCCCAGGGCCAGCGCGAGGCCGAGGCCGGCGACTGCGAAGCTCGATGGCGATGATGACTTGGATGACTTCTCGGACGGATTGCCATCATCATCATCTTGTGCTGGCTTCAACTTGGGAGGTCGATGCGGTTTTGAGCCCTTCGATTTTCCCTTGCTCTTTTTGTTTTTCGTGGCGGCCATTGTTTCGATAGATGTATGTGGTTTGTGTGCGGTTTGTGGTTTGTGGTTGAGAAGCGAGGCAAAGACGGAACTTGGAACGGGAAGTAATAATAAGGGTGGTATTTATGGAATTTTGTACCTATATTTTAAATATTTCAACGAAAGATTAATAGTAAAGAGACGCTACCCCACAGAAATCCCATATCTTTCAGGATCGAGATTCGCCATCACCAATCACCATCACCATCACACTGATCACACTCAACGATGACAGTAGATACGTACTACTAGATAGCTAGGTACAATAACATCAATCACATTCACATCACCACCCAAAAACACCTCTGCCTCCAGCCAAACGCAAAGATATTCAGCCAGAGCAAACCTTCTCCATACCATCCGATTCCGTCCTTGCTACAGATACAAGTAAATTCAATTTTCAGCGGGGGCCGCGGAAATGCAATTGGCGCCCGGCACCATTTTCAAAGAAATCCTGCTCCGACGCAATCCGCCACCATCATCACCCGATACGAATGATCGTCGAGGCGCAACGCTCAGCCAGCGCAAGAGCTACCATTCGATTATTAATTTGTTAGTCTTCTCTGGATCCTCCCACTCCGAACGTCCCAACCTGTCTCAACAATCAAAATCAACCATCAGCCCAATCATAGAAGAGTCAGAAGCGAAAATGACGATGATGTGGTTTACTTCGCGTAGAAATGTTGTACCCATCATCTTGGTGTCCATTTTTCATTCAGGCAGTGCCATTAAACCACCTGCTTCACGATCACGATGCCAATGCCAATCATCACCATCAATCGGCCGCTCCCGCCGGTCCATCATCGACAAGTATTATGATTCATACAGCAGCAGCAGCATCAGCAATCGATCAAAACTGGCTTTTGCCTCGCCTTTTGCGAGGATTAGCCCCAACCTCAAATCCAAGCGACTGCTGAACACTTCTTGCACTTCACATCCTAACAAGTCGATTATTTCACCACTACATGGACATGCTACAACAGACAATGATAGGGACAACAGAAAACAAATAAATCACTACGACCTTACAATCCTCATCCCGGCGTACAATGAACGGGGCCGTATAGGAAATACTCTTTCAACCTATATAGACGTTTTGAGCAGAACGCCAGTCTACCAAGGAAATGGTATTGGTAGTACTCCTAGTAACTGCTCGAAGGTCATCACTTCTGGGAGTGTTTCCATAATGGTGGTAGACGATGGCTCTACCGATGGCACAGCAGACTACATCCGAGGTAGCTCGTGGAGATTGAAGGATCCTACAATTACAATGAATGAAAATAATGTTGAAGAGGATTGTTGGAAAGTGGATGATAATGTGATGTGCATCTCTTTACCAGAAAATGCTGGAAAGGGTGCAGCTATTGAGCGAGGCATGGCAGAATTACCTTCCTTTGGTTCAGAAAGCAATATTGAAAACAAATTTCCAACCTTAGCAATAAGATCGATTGTACTTGTAGCAGATGCTGATGGAAGTGGAGACATATCTTGCATTGATAACATGCTGCACAGCTTGGAAGAGCTGACTTCAACACGGGCAGTTGCAGAAACAATGTCAACTCAACCATCACTACTTGATCAACAACCCCCGGCTTTAGTTGTAGGCTACCGGCAATATCCCGAATCCAAAGGACCTTTACGTGCACTACTCAGCTGGGGCTTTAGAACATGCGTATCCTTGATCTTCCTCGGCCGAAATCTCGGCGTGCGGGATACACAATGCGGGTTCAAATTAATGACCACATCTACGGGAAAAGTACTGTACGATGAGCTCAATCTCAGAAGGTGGACGCACGATGTGGAAGTGGTCTATCGGGCGAAGCTGTTGGGTGTGCCTGTTGGAGAGTGTGGCGTATCATGGGTTGACAAAGAGGGGTCCAAGCTCGTTACTAAAGCAAGCGATGCTGTTCTTGTGAGCTTGATAATGCTGAGAGAAATTGCCACAATGAGGATAAAATACGCTTTGGGAATGTGGAAAGTGAAAAGTAGGAACAGTGATAAGTCAAGAGACAGTCACTGACAGGTTGGAAAATGATGCAAAACCCGTGGATGGACGTCTTTTGTCGTGCTAGAATCCGTTTACAACAATCTACATCACTAATTGCGCGGAGAACTGATCCAACTACGCCCAGTCGGTCTTGGGCCCATCATCGGCAATAGATGCTTCTTCAAAAACATTCGACAACGATCCTCGTTACCAACCAAATGAGCAAATTTTACCCACCTGGGATCGTCAGATGGCTTTGCATTGCATGCGCGTATGAAGGAAGTGGTGTCTTCTCCCTGGCCATTGAGAGGCGGGCGCGGATCGCATTTCTTCGTCGTCATGTCTCGAACGGAGGTAATTTCATGGTAGCCCAGGTTCCACTGACCTTCTTTTGACTTTTCCTGAGTGATTGGGTTTTGGATTCCGTTGATGTCACCAATACATGCGATGAACTTGTTCACAAGGCGGGGCCTCTCGTCGTACTCAATCTCGTTGACAAAGTGGATCGTGCTGTCATAGCGGAGTGGCCGAGGTAGTACGAGTTCTATGCACTCAGGAGTTTCTCTAATGAAGATGGTGTGGAGAGTGTGGGAAGACTATGAGAAAGATCTCAATGATAAGGGAGGCACAATGGAAGCAAAGGCTCATCTCATCATACCTGTGGGCTTGGTAATAATAATCGGGACGACTGTCTACTCTATTGTTGCCACCAATATCATTCTGCATGTTATTCCTATACTCTTGACTTGCATCGTTGCACGTTTTGCTGCAATGAGAACGGAATATACGTAGACAGCCCTCGCGAGGAATGGCACTGCCTGCCTCGTTAACTGTAGTTCCTGGGACATAACTCAACTTATGGTACATCCAATTGTTTTTTTCATCTTCGCTGATGAAGTGAATAAGATAGTCATGCCTCAGCTGGGCTGCAAAAAACATTGGTTGGTTGATTGGCATCAGCATAGACTTTTGCAGGCACTCAGGAATAAGAACTTCACTTACCTCGAACAAGGCAAAACGCATCATTCCACGAGCGTGAAACAAAGCATAGATTGTGACAAAGATTCAGAAGTCGAGAAGGATCATTGCGGTTCGGGCATAAATACTGATTGGATCACAAAGAGAACAAAGAGCTGTTCATGTAAGGTTGCTATGAAAGTGGGATCTACAAAAATGACCTCATGCAGGCTTACACTCGAAATATGAAAAGCCAAGTCTTCATTTCCAATAACTTCGTCGACAATTGATTGAGGCAATGACTCCTCCTCCTCCGTCGTTTTCTTCTTCTTCTTGCACAGCAACATCCCTCATCATCAAATCCTAGAAATCGAGATTCATAAAGTGAACATGCTCTCAAACTCTGCACAGAGGGATTTTTTCTGCAGAAAAATTAAAAGTATTGTAAGGACTCGACCTCTGACTCATTCGGCCTTTTTCAGGGGTCTTTGGGGTGAAACACAGGTTGATGGAGATGAAAAATCTTCTCATCAGTCGCAAAACTATGGTATCGTACTGTACACCTAAAGTCGGAATGATAGTATCATGCACATCGTAAACAACATCCTGATTGAACTCAATCTTATGCTTATCGCAATTGTTTCATGTACATCATGATGTTTACATTATGCAAGTCCTCTCACACCCTTTCCAAATTTTCGCGGATGTATCCATCGATTTGCAACCCATTTTTCGCCGCTCAGCACGGGCAAGCCTGTAATGTAATAACAATATTATCAGTTACACCATGTTCAGTTGAACTCTTGTGACAGTATCGATTGAGAATTTGACAGAAGCAACACAAAATAGTACTCACCTGCATGTCGTAAGTTCAAATCAACATTCAAAAACATGTCTTTACTGTAATTCTCCGAGCCGGGTCGTTCCAGCGTATTCCAAAAGAAGAGAGCAGAGCCTTTCTTGGGCGTTATTGCTGCATCGATCCCTGGGAAATTGGTTTCTCCACCCGTAAATGTTGTTTTTGTTGCTTCGTAATCTCCATTCATGTTATTATTTCTCCCCAAACTATCTAGGTAGGTGGTTGTGGTTGCTGGTGGTGGCTTTGATGCTTCCGAATCGTTCAAATATACCAAGCAGGTGCACAGTCTACCCCCACAATCGAACTCATTGAAGCTGACAAAAGAGCATTGTTTCACATCATTTTTATTTATTCAGTTCGTCGTGAATTTTCAAGATCAGAAACGAAAAGGATAAATAATTACTTTTAGCAAAACTCAAAACTCAACTCACCTATCCAAGTGATCCGTATGCTCCTGAAATTCTTCTCCGGGTTGATACCGAACAACTTGCAAATTTTCCATATTCGTCGGCGGCAACCCGCTGAGCGCAGCGGTGCGCGTGGCAAACGTACGAAGAGGCAAAGAACATCGTTCTTCCTGAAGCCATGCTGTACTGCTCGTGCGATGATCCGTCTCCTCTTGCTCTGCTCCCATCGTGGATCGTTTTAGCTGATGTTTTGCCGCAGTAGTACTGGAGTCGGATGATGATGGTCCGAGCGTAGCATCGATGATTTGATCGCAATATTCGTGTTCTAGGAAACCGTGCACCACCAAGAGCTGAGTAAGATCATATCATAATACAGAACGACTTTTAGCACGCGAGTTGTTGAATGTTGAAATTGGAGGAAAACACACGAGCGTCACGATACACGACGCACCGGGGGCTCTGCCGATATCACCTCAACCCACTGATCTTGTGTCTCTGGCTTTGGCCGTGCATACAACATATTAATTGATGCTTCATATTTGTTGTTGAAAACTTCATCAGATACGAAATCAATAATCTCCTGTTCATTCCTCGGTTGCCCCCAGAACGTTGTTGCTACGTCATGTACTGTTTGGGCAGTCGGGGTCACGTAGAGTGGAATTGAATTGTATGCCGTTTTGGCTTTGGGCAGAGAGCATGATGTAAATGTGACGGAAAATGAATCAACCCCTGTTCCGAAAATCCCAAGCAGCGGCAAACTAATGAAGATTTTCATGGCAATCTTCTGATGATGATGAGATTTGCTTTCCTCTCTCTCTTTACAACACCGGACTACTGTGGTGACGCTATGGTTGCGGGAGGTTGTGGGTGCATGGAGGAAAAGATTGTATTGACAACATAAAACATAAATAGAACGCAGGTACAAATCACAAAAAAGAAAAAAGGGTGAAGTGTGAAGTTGGATGTTGGATGACGTCGATGACGTTGAACAAAGCCATAAAGTTGAAACAACTGCTCTTTAGCGTAGGAATAGTAACTTGACATCACGTAGAAAAAGATCAAGCTAATTGTTTGCCTGCACCTAAATTGATATCGTATCGTACTCTCTGAACGAACCCTATGGTATTGCTTGATTCTTCCTTGCCGTCTTTCAAGACTTTTACTAAACGAGGATAAATGGTCAGATACCAATATTCTACTTGTAGTAGAATGCTATGTGTGTAGAAGTAATCACCAATTTTACTTGCAATCCATTTTTTCAGAACTGTTCACTCTGCACCATCCACGTCTTTTCATGTTGCCTTTCTGACGATCAACACACTTCTTTCCATCTCATGTTTTTGGAACCTGCATCATCTTCACAAGTTTGTGCCCTTTTGCTTGTCAAACAAATTAAAGAGAGACCACCACACTTTTATTTGTCTTCATGGGTATGATATCAAAAAAAAATTAACATTTCTTTCAACTTTCAACATGATCAATTACTATCATATTCTTCATCAAAAATTGGCGAGGCACTCCATTTCCCAACAACCACCGCTTCCTCTGATCCACCACCATCCTTCATCCACGGAAACAATCCTACTTTTTGTTTACTCTCTTTTGCAACAACGGCCAATATGACCCCACACTCAACAGTCATTAACTCCGTGTCTCCAGGCCATATGCCCCATCGTTTCTCATCCTCCAGTAGGGTGTTAATATCCACTTTTCTCCTACCGGTGGTATCAATATCCGATTTTGGCAGTACACATTCAACCTCTTTCCATTTCCTTCTCTTTTCATCTCTTTCTAGCACTAGCTCTGCAATATCTTTATATCCCCCTAATGTTTCAAAGAGATCATTTCCATCCAGTCTTCGATCGCCCGTCTCGTGATTTAGTTGCTCTTCCAATTGCTCTTGTGAAATGTCCTTCGCATATTGATACGGTAGCACTGTTTGAATACCCGACGCATATTGTTGGGTACGAAAGGTATTTGATTGCAAGAGCAATAATTGCTTTTCTGGAAATTTGATTGCATTGCGTTCGATGGATGTTTGGAGTGTCAGATAAAACCGAAGTGTGGATGCTTGCCCGGGTAATATATTTGCGTAGGTGGGGAGAAGAGGTAGCGGTGGTTCAATTCGCCATTGGCCCGATGAAATCTGCACATTTTGCTGTCCTCTTTCGTTGATGTATGATGCACAGTAGTCTTCATCTTCATCATTGTCTGCTGTTTCGAAAAAGCATTCAATGGTACCCGTAGGCTTCCCGCCAAGCCATGCCATTTGTACAGAGTTTTTGCCCTCTTCTTTGTCTTTGTCATTTGTTTCTGCATTTGCCAATACTTCAAAGGATAAACCCAAACGACTGCCATTGGATCCCCATTCTTCTCCCAAAAGAGTAGAAAGCTGAGAATTGTTGGTTATATCAGATGAATCTGAGTCCTCTTTTCCGAAATCTAATGTTATCTTCCATTCGCCTGGCGACCAAGGAGATGGTGACTCTCGTTGTGCAGGAAGTCGTGTTGCTTGAGAAGTTGCTATCTTTGACGATGGAACAAACCCAAAAACGCCATGATGAAATTTATTGCGCAGTTGGTTTTGTACCAATGATGGATTGATGGCAGCATTGGAATGATGGACGAATGAGGCGCGGCAGCATCGCCTTGCAAGCCTTGAAGCCGACGGCGCTTGCAGTGGAGATCGAGCAGTGCCACAATAGGATTTTTGAGGGAATGCAATAACCAACAATGATAGTAGCCAGCGAGTTGTTGTCAATTCCATGGCCATCATGGTGACATCGTTTTATTTTTAACTCATATCTCACTGCTTGCTCTTGCGCGATGCTTGGTTGCTGGTTGCTGTTGCCGCCGTTGCCGCTAGGCTTGTAGATTTAGGGCGCATAT
Source organism: Thalassiosira pacifica (assembly GCA_036939875.1). NCBI lineage: Eukaryota > Bacillariophyta > Thalassiosirophyceae > Thalassiosirales > Thalassiosiraceae > Thalassiosira > Thalassiosira pacifica. Next base: position 13,718 of record JALLOZ010000162.1, read on the forward strand.
TGGGGGGCATTTTGGCGATGCGCGCCTGGGCGCAGCACAACCAACCACTAACCAACACTAGCAAATACATTTTTGGCGCGCCTGCCTACAATATGGCGAAGCTAGTGATACCCATACATTCGCATTTGGGCGCAGTGCGCCCTCCGCCCCGCCTAAATCCAATCCCAGATCCCAGATTCGGATCCTGCACGCGTGTCAGCACGGGCGGTGTCAGTTAGATAGCTACATACCTATCATATTATCTACTCCTAGCTATCGTGCTGTATCGTATCGTACGTTTGTGATAAGAATTATTGATTCTTGCTGACGCCCCTCGCCACGTATGCGTTTTTTGCACAACCGCCAAAGGAACAACCATGACAACGCCGACCCTTCCATATCATAATAATCAGCCTCTCGCTTCACCAATCCCACTTCATCCCTTTCAATAAATTACCATCACCAACACTATCACCATGACTCGTCTTACCATCATCGCTACCGTCGCTCTTGTTGGAGCTGCCAATGCCTTCACTGCCGGTGCGTCCTGTCAGGGGTTGGATATATGCTAGACAATCTTTTGGACACGTTTGTAGCATCACAATCAGCATACTCCTAAGGGTTATATGATTTTATCACCTTCTGTCTTAACTTTCTAACAATTATTGTTTCTTCCAAACGCACGACACGACACAGTGCCCCAAAATTCTCTTGTTTCATCCAGAGCGTCACCTCTTTTCGCAGAGGACCCTGGAAAGTCAGTCGAGCGCGGTGTGTCCATGGACCAAGACGGAAAATCCAATGTCTGGGCCATTGAACCTAAAATGGAAGTTGAGAATAAGAGCAGTGAGGAGAAGACCGGAAGCTTGCTCGCTGCCGGTGGAGGAATTGCCGTCTTTGCTGCCATCGCTGCTGGCCTTTTGACCAACCTTCCTGATCCCGACCAATTCTAAATCTTTTGAAGAGGTGATCGCCACAACGCTCCAGGGATGGGTCATGTGAGATGGGAATGACATCGGTATTTGCCACATGGTAAATGGGAAACAGCCCATACTAACATGGCAGGCCAAATACCACGCTGGATGGCTGATTCAAGATCATCTTGACGGAATAGTCCCCTCTTCACCCTGCGAGGGGGCGAGCCAATTATACAATACCCCAATTGTAGGGTGGGTCAAACTGATACAAATTGGTTCAATATGCTAAGTTATCTAATTACGAGTTACACATTATGAAGTGTTGGTGTGCTGTGCACTTTGAACACGGAATCCCTAATACATCCCCATCCGACAGAGCCGCGTATCTTTGAATCGTAGCATTGTCTCTTCCGAGATCACAACTTGGTAGAGAGACAATTTAGGAGTTTCCCCATTTCCTGTACGTCCGTTCTCAATCTACTCTTCAGATCGTTCTTCAACTCATTCTGTTTTTTCTTCAGTCACAATTTTTACGGTCTCTACCACAAATCGAGAATGTACATGAACAGTCGTTTCTTGATTGACATCCGATCTGATGTCAAAAGAGTCGAAGCTCGACCAACCTGTAACCCGACTTGAAAG
>JALLOZ010000163.1:0-15206 GCA_036939875.1 Thalassiosira pacifica
CCTTCGCGCTGGATCCCTTCTCGCCCTTGCCTTCTCCCTTGGCGCCCTTCTCGCCCTTCATGTCGTCACTGTCCTCCTTGGCAGCCTTGGCTTCAGTTCCCTTCTCACCCTTCATGCCATCCTCACCATCTTCCTTGGCAGCCTTGGCTTCCGTACCCTTATCGGGTTTCGCGCTGCTCTCCATCTTTTCTGCCTTGCCGGAGACAGAGGACTCACCCTCGCTCTTGCCAGACTTGGCATCATAATCTGCTTTGCCTGATTTAAAGAGCTTGGCTGCCTTGGCGCTGCTGACTTTCTCAGCCTTAGCATCGACTCTGCAATAGGTGATACATAAAAAGAGAGAAGAAAAGTTAGACAAGAGGATTCATTATGAGCAACCGCTCGGACTCAGCAAGAATAGTAATGCGTCAAGCTCAAGCTCAAGTGGAACTCACGTTTTCTCTGCCTTAGCACTGGACGACTTCACCGACTTTACGGTCGGCTCTTTCGGTTCCTTCTCCGACTTCTCCGATGGGTAGGTGGCTTTCTCTGCCTTGGCGCCAGCATCTTCCCTGGGCATCATTGACATCTGGAGGTTCCTTCGGTCCGCCCTCAATCGTTGAGGTTGGTAATATTGAGCGGATGCAAGATCCAAGGCGACTGCCGCGATGATGAATGCTGAGATCTTCATATTGTTATTGTTATTAAGTTAGTCTAGTAAAGATAATTAGGATGGTGATTGTATTGGTAAGGTTGGTGGCCTGATGTTTCGATTGGAAGAGATCGGATCGGAAGAGATTGATATTATGAGATGATTGATGCGGTAAACAACTATTCTTATCTTTGACGATGTTTGACTCCTGCCTTGTTCGACGAGATGCTTCGTATTCTGCATGCATTCAAGGATCCGCGAACTTGATGGCATCGGCACCAAATAAAGAGTCTTTCGATACTCACTTAGCGATATTCCCATGTGAGTCCTTTGTTGCACCATACCATAATATATCGCCAAGGGATGCACCCGCCCTTTTTCCAAACTGGTAAACTGTCAATTGTCCGAAATGGGCATAAATGATTTGTTTGGGCCATTGTGTCTACATACAGGACTCTGATACAAAAGATTTTGACTTGGTTTAAAAACAAGAAAGGGTAAAGTAGGATATGCCGCCGATATCATTCATTACTAGAGATTACTACAACATAGTGAGAGATAACTGGCCAAAATTGTGGCAATCCAGAAACACCAGGGAAACACATCACATCCATTGCCCGCTCAAAGTAATAATCTTTCCTAGGTGCAGTTGTTTCTTACCGAATATGGCCATAATAGCTTTTTCAGGCAAACCCGCGCCATCTTGTTGAGCCGAATCCTTTACCGCTTGCGCCGCATTGTCTCGTTCGTTGCTCGTTTGGGGCTACCTAAGGTTTGGGGCTCCTCCTTTGTGGTGCGTGGTGCAGCCCAGGTGCCGCGAAGGCAGAAGCAAGGCAGAAAACGCTTGCGCGCGCTACTCTTCAGTCTTTGCCTTGCTTTGATGTTGCAGTTTAGACTTTTAGACAGAGCTTCGAGTTCGACCGATTTACCGTTTACAAGGAGTGGAGAAAACAGGCAATGGCATCAATGTCGCGATAGCGGAAACTGCATGGTCTCATTAATGAGATAGTAGACTCGGTGGCGGGCGGGCTATTGCTCACAGCGAACTAAAAATAAATTTAGGCAGCGAACCTCAGCGAACCCCGGAGAAAAGTAAGTGCTTCAGAGTTTGTCTGTTTAGAAAAAGTCAGGCCGTAGAGATTTTGGTGGTACCGAATTGCTTGAAAAGCTCTTACTCCTCTCTCTTTTAGGGTATCTTCTACTCCTGCTTATGTCATAGCAATATCTATGGTGGGACAAAAAATAATGTATGGTATGCCTGTGTAAAGCTGGAACCTGCTGGGACGGCTGGAACGTGGGTTGTACGATATGAATGATATGAACACTATCCTCAACATGGCAACATCATTTGTCAGGCAGAGCGGCCAGCCAGAGCTAGCCTGATCAGAGGCATGCATCTTGACCTCTCATATTGCTGTCAGAGTTCGTAGAAAATGCAGTAATGCCTGAGCAAATATTTCCCACTGTGATTTCATCTGGTTTTAATGCCTAATAGTATTATCCACCATCTTGAATTGATGAGAAGAAAACAGGATTCTAGCATGTGGTTCATTGACGTTCATGCATTCTCCCCAAGCTAATTTATTATCCTAGAGGTTTAAAAAAAGTGCTTTGCGTGGTGCTTCAGAGAGCAAATAGTGAATAAGCTTAGGTTTGAGTTTAGGATTGTTCCAAAGGGCTTCCAAAGCTTTCCAAAGGGACAATCATTTTCCTTGGAGTGTTCTGGCACCAATTCAATCAGTCGAGTTTAGTTGATTTGTTGCTCCATGTTACCGCAAAGAAATTTGACGTCATTGAGCTAAAGTATCCAGTACGATACTAGAAGATACTAGATCATTCACCAATAGTTGATATGATTTGGTCGCATTCAAAAGCAATCCCTTAGTATCAATGCTATGCAAACTGGCATAAAGTAATAATTTGCCTACTATTTGGATTTTCTCAGATTATGGAAGTGCAGTAACACCTGAGTTCTTCACGTCTAATCAAGGTTCGAGGTTGAGTATTAGAAGAATTGGTATCTGATCAAATAACTTCGTGCTTTCGAAGAATGTTATGCTAATTCATGTAGAAAAGACAAAGGTGATACTTGTAGCAGCATGTAGCTTTAGATTGCTCTAGAGTGGAAGCTCTTCTCAAAAACATCAAGTCATTTCAAGTAGATGATATCTAGTGTATCTTCTCGCTCAATGTTTAAACAGAATGTTCGCAGCAGCACTAGATATTGCGGTACGCCGTGCTCAGAACAAAGGCCCAATCATTCTGATGAATATTGAGAATAGGGATGGAGATCTCTTTCTTATTTCTCCTCAAATCATTCAGAGAAGAAGTACGATAGTCATAATATGATCAAATAACTGAACACTTTCGAAGTATGATGTGCTACTTCGTGTAGAAAAGACAAGGGTGATACTTGTACATATGGTAGCTCTAGATTGATCTAGAGTTGAACTCTTCTCATGAAAGATAAAATCTTCTCAAGTAGACGATACATAGTGAATCTTCCCAATACTCAAAACGGAGTGTTCACGATACAGCAGCACTATCAGGGTACGCTGTGCTCAGAACAAAGGCTCAATCATTCTGATGAATATTGAGAATAGGGATGGAAATCTCTTTCTTATTTCTTCTTAAATCATTCAGAGAAGATGTAGTAGTCATATGGTCAAATAACTGAACACTTTCTAAGTGCTGATTCATAGAAAAGACGAGGGTTATGTGTAGCTTTAGATCTTGCTCTAGAATTGAAGCTCTTCTCAAAAAAGATAGAGTATTCTAAAGTAGACGATATCATTGAATATGCTTCTCAATAGACAAACAAAGTGTCCGCAGCAGCGCACTATCAGGGTACGCCTTGCTCAAAACAATCGCTCAATCATTCTGATGAATATTGAAAGTAGTAATGGAAACCTATTTCTCATTTATTCTCAAGTCACATTCACAGAGAAGAAGTTGCCGTCTGATCAAATAACTGAACACTTGCGAGGGTATGTGTAGCTTTAGATATTGCTCTAGCTCTTCTCAAAAATCATCGAATCCTCTCACGTTCTCCTCGACGAGCGATAGCGAATCTTCTCAGTACTGAAAACAGAGTAATCGGGGCAACACCAACTATCTATCGGGATACTCTGTGCTCAAAACAAAGGCTCAATCATTCTGATGAATATTGAGAGTAAGAATAGAAATCTCCTTTTATTTATTCGCAAGTTCAAGTTATTCAGATTGTTGATTGGAATAATAGAAGAGATCAACAGAAGCAGAGATAGCTGACTGGCTAGTTTAACACAATCATATCCATTGAATGCTATCACAAATAGAGGAGATTATTGTTTACTTGTACTTTACATTTTTCTGATATTATTGTGTCTGTGTGATTGCATCTCTCAGTGCCGATCGAGTGATTGAGGTGATTGTTATTGTTGTACTCAAGACTGGAATGATGATATTTAAGCTGTTGACAGCTCCTTTGGCTTCTCGGATTCTCCTACCTTCCACTCTCTCTCTGATGCGGCGGGGGCCTTATTTCCATTAGCAAAGACTTGGTCAAAGATTTCACCCTCAAGGGCCGATTTGTCGGCTTGGTCAACGGCATCAATGAACTTGGCAGAATCATCCGCAACAGATTCGACGGCTGCCTTGGGAGCAGCATTGGGAGCGGGCGCATCTTCCAAGGGCTTCTCCTCTTGGAAAGAACCTTCAATTGCAGTATCGGGTACCCTTCCCAATAACAGCCTTCCGGCCACCTTTCCTACCCTTCCGACGGTGTTGCCCAAGATTCCCCGGACAATGACCTTGTCAGCAACCAATGCTGCCTTCTTTCTCTTGGTCAACTTAACAGCGGTACCGTCAGCGTTGAAACCCGGACGATCCTGCATTTCAAAATAGTAGGGAAAGAAGGAGCACATGATATGAGTAAAAAATATATTCGGGTGGAGCATCAATACATGAGATGAGGTTTCATCCGGTAGGCTTACCTCCATTCTCTTCAATTCTTCTCTGGCAATCATGTTGTCGCTAACAGCACTGATGACCTTGAGCGTAGGACACGGGCTCGTGAAGGTCTTGGCACTGGGCCACTCGGCTCCGGTGATTTCCGTTGCAGATTTGAACAAATCCACGCATAATTCCAAGTTGTTCACCTTATCGGATTGATCGTTGACGTAAATGGAATCCCATCCACCGCCGGCTCCTCCTCCTCCGCTGATCTGTCCTCCCTTTTCAAGAGCGGCAGCACCACGGCCCTCACGTGGCCCACCGTTCCAGCTCCAGTAGACTCCGGACTTGCTGCATCGGGGATCGTGTGCAACCTGGAACAGACGCTGTCCGGCCTCGTCGACACCAACATATCCTCCAGTGATGTATTTCATGAAGATGGGGAAGTATTTGCGGAACCAAGCGCGCTTCTCCCTGAACAAGGGAGTCTCGGCAATGCACCCGGGGTAAATGCTCGAGAAGGTAATTCCATGACTTTTATTGAACTTGGAATGCAAAAAGTTGGACATCATCATCAAGCACAACTTTGAATCCTTGTAAGCCTTAGCGCCGATGAATCCGTATCCGTCAGCCATGGCGACGGGATTTGAAAATCCTGCTTTGAACCCATCGAGATTCTTAAGATCGGCGATGGGGTAGACTCCCCCTCCTCCGACGGTGTTGTCGTTTCCGGTGACTGATCCCACCATGATGACACGGGGATCAGGAGCCTGCTTCATGCCGTCGATGAGTTTGGAGATCATTAGGAAGTGGGAGAGGAAGTTGATTTGCATGGTTTGTTCGTGTCCATCAACGCTCCACTTGGCGTAGGGCAGGGTAGGTTGGTAAACTGTCCGATGGGATGGAATGAACATTTTGCGTTAGGGTCAGCCAATGCCACAGTATAAATCACAATGCATGCAAACAATTAGTGTAATCTTACCTCCAGCATTGCAGATCAATCTATCCAAAGGCTTGGCCATCTGATAATCCTTCAATTCCTCACAGAATTTATCCACGCTCGCGAAGGAATTCAACTCCAATTCCATTACTTTGAAATTGTCCGTGTTGAATCCGTCGATCTCAGCAACGGCTTCCATCTTGTCGAGGTCACGGACAGCTCCGATCACGTGGTATTTGTCGGTGGCGAGGAGGTTTTTGACCGTTTCGCGGCCGAGGCCGGAGGAGCAGCCGGTGATTACTACCAGCTCTGTAATTGTTGAAAAGAATTAATTAATATGCAGAATAAATTAGCAATAAGCGAAATGAGATTTTCATGATATTTCGACAGTCCATCATGAATTCTTTCTATACGCACTCTTATCGCCAAAGCGTTCTTCCGTCTTGGCAAGAGTCACTTTTTGTTCGTCCGTCATGATCTTAGGCGCTTGCCAGTTGGACATGAATTTGAATCCGTCGGCAACGCCGCCAGTGGCGGCGAGCGCGAGGAGGAATATGCTGGTCGCTCTTTGCACCATTGTATCGAAGGTTGAAATATTATTATGATTGTTCTCTCGTGAGGTTGGAGGGGCGGGGAAGGTGTGGGGTTGATGATGAGAGTGCGCGTGAAGATCCAGGCCAGGTTTGATGGATAAAGAAAGGATTCGATTTTATGTTTATGTGGGATTTGCTTGGCTGGGCGGCAGGCTGTATCTGCCTGCTGGAGCTGGATAAAGCAAGGATCAAGCTGGGATTGTATCGTACCTACCTACGAGTGGTATTATATGTTTGGAAAGCTTGAAACAATTATTTTTAAATATCCAATCTCCATACCCCCGTATCGATTGAAGGCTCTTGTCAAAGCGATCAATTTGAAGATATGACCGAAGTAAATAGGAGTAGATATCTACGAACAATTGGCTTTCAAGGTTCGTAAATGATAAATTGGGCGATTTTATTTTATCAAGACAACTCATATTTCGCATGTTAAAATATACTTTGGAAAATAGTATTTACTTTGATCTAGTTCCCAAAAGATAATTAAGACAAAACTCTCGGTATTTGGTTCACAATAAATTTAAACAACTTTGAACTATTATAACCTTTCCAAACATACAGTACGATTCGTTTAGCTGGGCAGGATTTATGTCATTTCTATTGGGCGACCCACCACGTAAGATCTTATACATTTTTCTCTTCAACTTCAATGCACTGTAGATATTACACTCCAGCAATAATAGCTCAACCATAAGACACATTCTTTAAGTTTATTATGTCTTATAACATCTGTTAATCTTAACACTGGGGTGTATTAATCGGGAGTCCAGTCACAACAGCACAACGAAGAGCAACATCTCATTCCGCGGGTTCCACCTGGCGTTTTCGTCCGAAGAAACATGACATCACTCTGCGTCTCTCCCACATTTTGGGTTCGGATCCATCACTCTTCTTCCATCAAATCCATCGGATTTCGAGGGATTTGCCAGGTTTTGCCCCAAACTGGCCCCAAATCTTTTTCCTCAACCGCCACCAAGCACCAAGCCAACCTCGTCATCGTTTTCCTTTTTCTTCCGCCACAATCCTGATTGAAAAATTATTATCCACCATGGCAGTCCAACGCTCAATATCAATATTGGCAGCTTCAATGCTGCTAGCAGTTAGCTGCAGCGCATTCACCCCACCAAATACCGCCTGCTCCTGTTCATCACCTTCCAGAGCAATAATATTACCCCCGCTACACATGTCCACCGACACCGACTCGAAAAAGAAATTGGTCAAAAAAGAAGCAGGCTACGTCCCCAAATGGAAGAAGATAGAAACCCTCGCCCAGGCGGGCGAAAGTCTTTCTTCTGAAGAGAAAGGCCTTGGTGGTACTGTTCCCATCGTATTCCAAATGGGCAAGGGGAAAAAGATTTCGACTATTGAAACTTCGGCCATGCCGGGTCAATCGTTGAAATTGGTGGCTTCGCAGGCGGGACAGTACATCAATTATGGTACGTCTTCCACTATGTTGACGAAGTTGTAGCGGGCGAGAGATGGTGGTTTCGTGGCTGAATGCAAATATTTCACACTTGATGAAAATGGATATTGCGCCATTCACTCAATCTCAATTGATTTCACTGACACTCTCGTTTTAACCATGTGATGTAATTTCTCACTCTATTTCTTTTCTCCACAGGCTGCGGAAAAGGAGAATGCGGCACATGCGAATCACTCTGCAACGGATCCTACCTCCGACCATGCGTAGACGTAGTCCCCACCGATCTAGACCCCGATCCCGAAACCGGCAAATATCCCCGACTAGTCATCCAAGTAAAGGGCACGCGGGCCAAGGTAGTATCCTCCGGAAAATTCTTCAGCGTCAAGAGTTTCTTTTTAGGATTTTGGAATAACTTGTTGGGTATGGGGGGGTTGGTGAGGGATCGGCGGAAGGCGAAGAAGAATTGGCAGGAGAGGATGACGAATGAGGATGCGATTAAGGCGTTGACGGCGGAGAAGAAGAGGAAGCGTGCTGAGGAGGCGTCGAAGAATGGCCAGTAATTTATCGCATGTATTGTGTGAGAGAGGGGTACGATATTGCGAGACGAGTGCTCTGATCAATGGTAGGAGAAAGCTAGAGTTTTAGGATAGGATTGGATGCCTGTTGAAAAAAATATCAGTGGATAGAAAAATGACGAGATGTTTATCAGGAGGAATGTTCAGTGCTCAAGTTTTGTTGCGATTAACTGCTTGTTCAGCCCATCCGTTGATGATATGGCAAGCTCTACATTACACAGTCACCCTGCGGGTACAATTGCACCTCAAGCTACCAGCAAGTAAATCTAAAGATGTCACTTTCATTTCAACTTACGATCAATTGAAGCCTTCCTAAGGTTTGACGCAACTCTGTGATGAACCCACTTCAAATTAAATGCATGCATGCATTATCCACACGTCTTTTGTCAAACCAGGCCATCTATTGAATTCGTACGTAGTAACATGTGCATTGTCCCTGCTTGATGCCAGTGTCACTTATTTTGATGTGCACTCATGTATTACTCAAAGTTGTGGCAATTAACTTTATGGTGCGTAACAGACATCTGTCATGATGAGTTCAACACTTTTGCCAAGATCTAAACATGCATGAAATGGCTCAAATTGCATGGTTGAGAAAAAATGTTCAAGGTATTTGCCTTTCAATACTACTCATCTTTGGGATAGTAGAAGGCACCAATTGCAACTTAAGCATGATCTTGATTTGTTGGGTGTGCAACGCCGCGAATGCTTGTGCACTACATCAAAGCGCCTGTATGCATAATCTTCACATCATGTTTTGGTTGCTTGACGCTGGGGTCACTTATTTTGATGTGTACTCGTGTAGATATTCAAATCAGTGTCATATCCTTGTGGTGCATAACAGACAACTGCAGTCTCATACTTTCACCACTTCTGCCAGCTTTTACCAAGATCTAATCATGCAGGAAATAATTCAAGCTGCATTGCTGGGACAAAATGTGCAACGTGTCTGTCTTTCAATGATTTGCCTCAGGATTCAGGATGACAGAAGGCGCCAACTGTAACATGAGCATGCTCTTCATTTGTTGGGTGTTGCCAGGTGTTGTGATATCTATATTTTCGTGTTCTTTGCTTTGCGTTGTCTTCACCTGGTCGCCATGCTCTTTCAATGACTTGAATACCTTGATTTGTTAGGCGTGCAAAGCCACAGATGCATGCTTGCAAAATGTTTGCCAATTACATGAGGATGCATTCTAGATCATGTGACTAGATATATGTTTTCTATACTGCTCGTTTTCTATAGGTAACACCCTTCCCTTTTATTATTTTATGGCATGTTTAGAGATCCCCAAGAGTTCCTCCTCCACCTCCCATTCCAGCCATTGATGCCTCAGGAGCCCCAGCTCCGGCAGCAGCAGCTTCACCCCCTGGTCCCATAGCCCCCCTGGGAATAGGTGGAAGCAACAGACAACTCCTGAAGTCAATCTCACTTGGCTCCCTCATCATCTCAACGAGCTTGTGCAAGTTCATAACATTGATGGAGGGTTCCGTATCCTTCGTCTCGGGATCGTTCTGACTCGCCATGAACTGTTGCCACGTTCCAACCATAGTCTGCAATGAGAAGTACATGGGCAAGATGGTCTTGGGCTCAGTTCCCTCTTCTCCTTCGGCAGGAGGCTTTTGCATACGCATTTGAGCAATCAAAAACACTGGGACTTCGTTGTAATTCTCCTTGAACTCGGGAGATTCCGTCATGGCCTTCTCAACGGCCTTCTGGGCCAATTCGGGAGTCATGGAATCACCAGCCTTCTTCATCTCTTCTCCATCCTCGGGAGTCATGGTGAGGAGCATACGCGCACCCAAAAGGTCGCGGGTGTCGGGCACAAGGCGATATTCGACATTTCCTCCAGCGAGGACTTCGGCTTCGGAATCATCGGCGCCGGGTTGTTTCAGTTTGATCTCCTCTTGACCGCCGTTGTTGAGCATCTTGTACCAGATTTTGCCGAGGCTGAAGGCGCTAAGCTTCAGGTCGAGCTCGTCATTGGTGCCCTTGAGCTGAGCTAGGGTAGCGTTGGCCATTTGGGGGCTGAAGAAGAAGTACATGACGGAGGTATCGTTGTCTGGTTTGAGAACTACTCCGGCACCGTTGGAATCGGTGACGGCGAAGACGGGGATGTGTCCGAGCCATTCCTCCACTTCTTCTTGTGAGAGGGCGGGGAAGGTCTCGCCAGATTCGGCTCGGAGCTTGTCTGCGACGTCGGTCGCTGACTCTTTGTCCTTTCCTTTGCCGCCGAAGAGACCTCCGCCCCGGGCGATTCCGAAGACTGACTCCTTGCTCAAAGAAGAAGATACGGGTGATAGGAAAGGAGCAGCCGTGCTAGACTGGGCAATCCCGATCACCGAGAGCACGATATTGAGGAGCTTCATGGTTGCAGCGAACAGTATCTATCTGAATAAAGTTGTGAGCGGCAGCAATGGTGTGGGAATGGTTCGTATCGATTGTCGATCTCGTGATGTGGAGATGGGAGATGGAGCGAGATGGTGATGGTGTGATGGTGAAGGTGAATGAATGATTCCGTCGGAGGGAAAAGTGGATTCACGTGGATCTTCGTGATGGCGCTGAAGTCCCCTCCACGTGTCACTGCATGCAAATTGGCGGCAAGAGAGCAAAGACGAAAAACTGACGAAAAAGATCTTTGAGATGGAATGCGTCTCCATGGACAGACTGCGATTCCTCTGCCCCAAGCTTCGTGAATCTTGCGGTACCATAATCATGGCACTTTCTACCAATTACAATACCAACCTCCCTCAGATGAAAGCTTCGTTAACTTACTCCTCAAAGCAACCATTCTCGCAATACTCATTTTCTGCCATGGATTGATGTAAACGAATATGATCATGCCTGCCTAAGATGTGTTTGTTTGTCTATTAAGAAGCTGATATCCATAGGTATGCGAGAGCATAATACTACGTACTCAAAACAGTAGTATCTAGATACATTTCCAATTTCCATTGTAATCACAAAACTCCTCTTTCTACTGTTGTTCCTTTTGATCAACCTTTGCCCAGTAAATGATGCTATCTCAAGAGACCCAATCATCAAGTCAAATTACCCATAATCCGTTTATGGATTTCTACATATTGCTTGTGCGTGATGAGGTTTGGTCAACTAAGATAGTCTGTCTTGGGTTTTTGGTTAAAACTAATAAGTGCTGGTAAGGGTGCATCTATGCGCGCACTTTTCAACTAGCTAATTAGCTATCTCTGTGGTTTTCTTTTCAGAGTTAGTAAGGTAAGTGCTCTGATTCTAAAATCTCAAACCATGCTTTACAAGTCTGGATGGTGGTCACCCATCCCATGAAGCTTGGGTTGGGAACGTCTCACCTGATGATGAAGTTGAGCCCTTGAATTGCATTTTTCATACAACAATTGCAATTGCAATTGCAATTGCAATTACAACCAAAACACAATGATCTGACTGATGGCAAGCAATGTATTCCATTGTCCATATCCTGATGGTAAGGTTGTGCAGTGATTCAAATTAAGGCCACTGCTCTATTGTGGTCTTTTCCAGAAACACGGAGAATTCTTTCGTCTCAGAATGCTATTTTAAGTTACCAAATCCATAAATCATGCTAATGTGATGATGTTTTTTTTTGAAAAAAATAACACTTCCCTTGTCCTCAACTCAACTATCGCCCTAAAGTTTTTTTGCAGTTTTTGGTGTTTTTGTGCTGGTATCCACTGTTTATCTTGTGTAATGATGTTTTTTGTACAGTATGTGTTGCACTTGCTAGCATGTGTGTCAACTATTTGTGGAGCAAAAAATAATCGTCAATACCCACACATGTTGGCACCAGTAGTAGCAATTTTGTACCATGGTGGTGGTGTGTTTAAGCTGATCTGTAATATATTAGCTATGCATTGGAAATTTGTTTGTATCCATTAATGGTACAATTGGATATGTAGCCTTGCCAAATCTACTCTAACCACTCAAATAAAAAATATTAAATCAATGCATTACATTGAGGTGATATTACTCACACCATTACTATTCTAGAGAGTTCCATAAGAGCATGATCTAATGGTAGAGTTCTTTAACTGGGTGTGTTCTAGAGCTAAACCAATTTAGAAAAAGGAAATTCATGGCCGTTACGATCCTGGATGGAACAGAATGCTTAAGATTAGACACAAATCACACTGCGACCAAAAAAAGCTAGCTAATTTGTTAGTAGAATGATAGATCAATGACACTGAAATAATGACATCAAACACACTATAATATAGGAGCCATATTGTAAATCTAAATCAAAGTGAAGAACTTGCCCCAATCTATAGTTCATGCTGAATACCGGCAATACACGTACTCCTCATGTGAGCATACTAAGCACCTTCACTTACCCCTGTATAGCACTACATCTTCCAAGATGTTTCAGTGACCTCAGGGTATCTTCCATTTGTTTCCTACCCTGCAGCTCCTCTGATTGTCTCCACCGGGATAACCATTTGATCTTTTGCACTCTCCTTAGCGGTGCCCAGAAGAATGTTGTACACCACTGGCAACAGTACACAACACTCTTCCTCTTCAACATTCCGCAAAACACTTCTACTTATCCACCAGGATATGGCTGTGCAAGTAGTGGAGAAATAATTGTTCTTCTATGGCTTGGCAGTACATGAAGTACTGTTTTGGTTTTGGGGAGGAGATAATGTTTCTATCTTCACTGAGTCTCACAAGTTAGCCTCAAACTTTAAACCAACCAAGGGGTTGACCTGTCATCAACTCTGCTCAATTCAAGTAGAGAGTCTCTGATGGACGTGGACAGAAGAGGAACTGCTTTAACAAGGAGTCAAGGCCAGCAATGACAACAATGTTACTGATAAGGAGAACAAGGCCCTGATCATGATGGGGCATTAAGTCTACAAGCACTGTATATGAGGGTGGAAGATTGACAAGGGACAGTAACCACTACAATGAGTAGGATTACAATGCTTTCCCATGGGCGCACCGCTTGGAATTGAATTTAACATAATTCAAAATCAATTTTAATTGCAATTATCACTTAATATTGTGTCCTATGCCAAACCCCAAATTAAATGGTCCATATCATAATATCGTAATCTCTGCATGAGTTACAAGTGCACAAATAGGAAACTTGAACTCATACCATCAGCCCTGACACCCTCAGGTGAAACAATGAGGATGACAGCACTGACGAAGAGCGTATTTCAAGAGAGTTAGAAGAGCAGCACTGGGTGCCAGTATATTGTACATATAGTTCTCTCCCAGGAGGGACAAACCATGGATGAATATCATCTTGCTCTATTGATGCCAAAAGAAAGTGAAGTTTTGTCCCTGATGTTCATTTGGTTAGCAGTGGGGTGAGAAGTTTGGTGTTTGAGGTTCAAGGTTCAAAGTTGGAGGCATTTTGTGTAACAATCAAAGCAGAATTGAAGCTGCATGCGGTAGTTATTATTAGTATTGAGTTCCTACCTGTGACAATTTTGATAAGGCCTATCACTATCAAACATTGTCCTATCAAAAAATATGAGACCTATTTTAAAATCAAAAGTCAGATCAAATCTCACCCCTTGTATACATCTGAATCTGGAGCAAAATGATATTCATGGTTGGTTACTCTTTGTGATGACCGTGCTCATGATTCTGTATATATGAATGTTAGAAGGTTTTCACTGGGTGGGCTGACTTGACATGCGAGATATTTTTATTATTAATGTTTTCACCTAAGTAAATACCTATGATAGGCAAAATCATCCATCAAAACAATGTTCAGTTGTACAACCATGGTATATTCATACCATTGTTGATCCTCAATCTATAATCCATGGGTATGGAGGACCTGCATCATGTTTGGTGTGAAATGGTTTCTGAACATGGTTCTTATTGCTGTGCAATGACTGACTATTGTTGCTGATCAAAGTTGATTAAAATAAAGAATCTCAAAAATGTGCTCAAACACCACCCCGAAACTTGAATACACTTCTTTTGAATACATATGTCATCCTTACATGCAGTAAAGTGTTCAGATCATTATCATTGACATCCAACAGAACAAAAACACAACTATCTAACTGATGATTGTAGCTACATTCCACTAGAATCAGCCTATCAATAGGGTTAGGTTAAACTGTGTCTAAAATGAAAGCCACCGACCTCCTCTATCAACTGTTTATGAGCAATTAGGGATTACATAGGGGTGGTGTTTAAAGTTATTGTTACCAAGGAGACTGGTGTAACATATCTCAACATCATTGGGATGCTATGACTATAGAAGTGTCAATAATAGTAATATAACAAATAGAATTAAACCAATCAGAGCTACCACCCCATTGTTTGATGCACTTCTTGCTTGCCATATGGTGCGACAGAGCCGCTGCCAACAGCAGCAAATGCATTTGCAAAGAACATTCATTGCTCATCACATTCGCCTATTTTGGGGGGTCAAAAATTTCCACAGTGGCTTTGATTTCCCTGCCTTACCAGCCTAAGTAGAATAAGATATGATAGGAGGGGGTTGTTATCATGGTCTGATTTATTATGACTGGGTTGTTCTATTTTGATTTTTCTGTTGATTGTTCTGATTGCAGCTGTTTAATACTCTTGTTGGTCAATATACAGACAAGTGTGTCACCAATATCAGCATGCAAATATATGGCAGGAAGTACCATCTGTTATTCTTGCCACCTGCAATTATATGTGCATGAATCTTGGCTTGGCATCATATAGGGTATTTTCGTCTCTAAGTCTTATACGATACATAGCTAAATTAGACACAACCATGACATTCTTTCCCATTATGTTAAATTGTAATTTGTCATAATAAATTGTCTATGCTTGAGAGGAGAGCATGAAAACATCTCATTTTGTTGTTAAATGTTGAAATCATCACAGGGAGGTCATGGAAGGAACTAAATAAGAGGGAATAATCATCCTAATATAAATGCTCTTAAAAACATCTAGGCAGAGTTGGATAGAGTTAAGATACTATTGTGAACACCTTTAATGGGGAATGGGATAGTAGTCCTTACTCCCAATTTAATTTGGTCGTTTATCTTCTTTAGAACTTACTATCATGACACACAGTCTAACTGTCTGCACCATGTATTTTCTCTCCAATTTTTTTTTTTTTTATGATGTTCCCTGTGA